>PVJA010037495.1:0-20335 GCA_004027025.1 Myocastor coypus | reverse complement strand
ATTGTATATGTATCTGCTTCCTCTTAGTCCAAAGAGAAGTATATTCTTTCCTGTTTTTTTTTCTTTCTTTCTTTCTTTTTTCTATGCAACATTAATAGGGAGGTGGGTCATGCCCACACACTGCACTCTATAGAATGATTGTGAGGACAATATGCAATATGTCAACTTTCAAAGAAAAAAAGGGGGAAAAGAAGAAAAAGAGTAATGTGGATTTAGAAAGGCTAATGTTTAGTTGTTTGATCAATCTTATATACCTATATGTATTAATCTAAACTGATCCGATGATGAAAATATGTAATATAACCATTGTTAAATTTAAACAATAAAAGAATTGAAAAAAAAATAAGATTACAGAATTCAGTTTTTGTTTCTCATCATTTTTGTCCACTATTAAATCCTAGAACCAATGATGTCACAACAGCATGATCTCCTAAATGGTCAGATGATACTGTGGACTTACAGCTAATTTTCTTGGAAGTATAATCAAAATGCCATTGTCTTAGTCAATTTTCTGTAGGTAAAACAATACCTGAAAGTGGGAAATTATAAAAAATAGGTATTTATTTGGCTTATTATTCTGGGGGGTTAGGAAGTCTAAGCATGGCATTTACCTTAGCTTGGCATCTGGACAGGGTCCTCTGGCAATGGTGTCACCGAACAAGACGGCACACATGAGACCTAGCTCAGATCTCTTCCTCTTCTTCGAAAACCACCTGTGCCATGATTCAGGCCTCACCCCTGTGGCCTCTACTCATCCAGCTCTAATTACCTCCCTCTCAAGGGCCCCACTTCTAAATACCATCAATAAAAGCAAGTTGGAAAGAGCTTGCAACTTATGAACATTGGGTAACACATAGCAACCATCCTTACCTGATAGTTATAAAATTTTTTTTTTTTTTCGGAACCGGGGCTCAAACTCATGGCCTTGCACTTGCCAGGCAGGCATTTGTGCCACAGAGCTATCTCCTCGCCCCACCCCTTGTTATAAAAAAAATTATAGGCAAAATTATATGATGTGCATTATTTGATTTACTGAACCTGTTTTTCACTTTCATGTATCTTTATAACATTTAAAGATAAAACAAAGAAAACAAAATACCTTAACAAGTCTTTTAGAAGATAAAGGATGGGATCTGTGTTAGCTCTTGTCCTGACAACTGTGGATTAAGTGCCTATTGCGCACAGGTCCAGAAGAGTGGGCTCGTCCACAGGGTTCTGTCCACCTGCTGACTGTCCCCTTCTTGTTGCCCCCTTTGGATCACAAGGAGTGTCTGGCTTGGCTGGCGGTGGAGCTGAGAGAATGAGAAGCAGTGTCGGTGGCGTGGGCAGCCACAGCTGTGCAGGGTTAGCATGGTGGCTGGGTCAGCCTCCTGGGGAAGGCGGCTTTGAGTGGAGAAGGCAGGAACCAAGGGCTGGTCTCTAGGAGCCCCCAGCAGGAGGGGCAGCTCACACTCTTTCCTCCCAGACGCCCTGCCCCTTTTCTGCCCATGTCTCTCCTGGCCTTGGGCAGTGTTTAATATAATCTATAGCTTGCTTGATTTCTCTGCTGCCCTTATGAGAATGTATGCTCATACAGGGGAGAGGCAAGTGTGTATTTATTTCCTGCTCTATGCCTTGCTCTGCAGCGTGGTGAGCAGTAGTTAATCTTAATTATAGGACTCTACAAGGCTATCGGCAGTTCCTATCATAGCTCTCCCAGGAAGCAGGGGTACAATGCTGTGGGTGACACATGTGCGGGAGACTGGGAGTCTAAGAGTCAGAGCTGAACATGGAGAAGAAAGCTCAAGATGAACGAATGCATTGCCTGAGTGTGCGTGCACATGCACATGTCCTTGCACGCACACTCCTGTGAGTGTGGGTGTGGCTTTGTAATATAAGAGGGGAAGCCTGTCCCCTCTGCATGTTGGCCTTTCACTTCCTTTAGTCTTGACGATTCTTCTATAAACTCATATAATTCAATCAGCTCACTTCTAAAAAAAACTTTTCCCGAAAAGGACCCTGCTTAGTCTCGACCAGAAAAAGCATGGCGATATTTTCCCTTCATCCCACTTCACTCGACCCTGAAGTTAGTAGATACAACGTCCACCTTGCTGCCAGTATGTGATCTGATGTCGTGATTTCATTGTAGGTTCCTGAGCTGGAAGGTGAGCTGGATGCTCAGGGCCAGAGGGAAGCTCACAGGCTAGAAAGGGGCAACGAGGACCTGGAGGAACTCACCTGCCAGGTACCCCAGGAACGGTACCCTAGGTGTGTGTCGCTGTGCTTCCCAGGCCTTGCTGTGCTCTTTCAGCCTGAGTGGCTTCCAGGACCCCTGTGGTGCCCTCTGGGTTTTTGATCTTCTCAGCAACAGAGGCTGACTTGCCCTCCAGGGCTCCTGTGCTATCTGTGGCTTGGGTGTGTCCCCTTTCTGAGCTAGCAGAGAACAAAATGTGAGTGGCAACTTGCAATTAGAAGTGAAAAGCTATTTATATCATCCTTATTTTTCGCACCTAGTGTTTGCAGTGCTTTCAGAAAGCTGCCTTCCTGTGAGAGGCTGAGTGAGAACAATGTGTAAATGAAGGGATTGGTGGAAGCTCAGGATGGCCACCTGCAGATTACGTGGGATTCTGACTAATTGGATCAGGGGACACTTCCACGCCTATTTGCGAGTTGCACAAACACTCAAGGCCACTGAGAACTGTGATCTGGATGGTAGGTGGAAAAAAGCAAACACTAAAATGAGTCCTCTCTAAGGCTTTCTGCGTCTAATCTGCTGTCTTTGCTCACAAGCAAATTCGACTGCAATTGAAAAGAGGTGGGCAGATTTCTTACTAGTAATTAATGAGTTCCTAGAACAATGACACCATTTTTTGTCTATACATTCACTTCGTGCCCATTCTTTTCTTTGATTTCCAGTGGAGCAAATTCTCAGGTACCAGGGGACACCCTAGTCCATACACTAAAGACAAGTGGCCTCCTGACACAGTGCCGGCACATGCTCCCGTTTGTTGAATGCAATTGCCAAAAATCACTTCTCAGTCTGCTCACAATGAGCAGATATAGCTTATTCCAGTGAAAAGACAAATACATCCCAGGCACCCACTTTCACAGCTCCTTGACAATTTGAATGCAGACTTTGCAGTCCTGATTCTGGTTCCTGAGGCTGAACTGCCAGGAATGTCAGAGCTTTCCTACAAGCAGCAGAAAGCATAGTGTTGATAAGAATGCAGAGTGCCTCAGAAGCATCATCCTCAGCTAATTAAGATGAAATGAGCTACTTGCACAGCTCTTAGTACTAAACAAGTGGTTCTTTTTCTAAGATGAAATAGCCTGACGCTTTCTAAACAACGTGATGTGTATCCCAGCCACTGACAAGTGGGCCTAAAGGGTCCGTGGTGAGCAAATGCACACTGCGCTTACTGAGGACATAGAGGTTTGCTATTCTTTTCTCCCGTGGAGGAAGGCAGGGAAGCCACTCATAATGATGGGGTAAAATCTTGCTTGTTGGTAATGTCTGGAGATTGTCCTTTCTTGTTTTACAATTGATGGATCCTATTGTTTTCTTCTTTACGCAACTTCATTATTGCTCAGAACAAACACCAAAGCAATAATTTTATGGTTTTCATTGTGTTGAGGCATACATGGTTGGGCTATTATGTCCTGTGTTTAATTTTTCATTGTAATAATCTTAGTTTTTCTCATGTAATAACATGGAGGCATATTTCTTAATATCTTCCACTCAAATATGTAATTGTTTTCCACTGTTAAATATCTATCTATTTTATGTAAACTGTTAGAGTATTTATGGAAAGTGCTAAGAAGTTTGAAACCAACACCTAGTGTTGAAAGATTAATGCTGAGTCACTTAATCTATTCTCTTGTAGTAGCAGAATATCCATCAGACCACAAAGCAAAGTCAAGTCTTTTGCAAGAGCCCATTCATAAGTGCCAAATAAAAATATTGTTTTGAAAAGTCTTTTCTTTTCCCAGTAAAAATTCTCTGAGAAGAATCATATACTAGAGAGGGAATCAAGTGTGATTTTCTTCCACAATTGTTCATATATATACGCATTTGCAAATTCAGTCTACTTTTCTCCAGTGCCTAGAAATGCATTTTATACAGCAAGAAATAAGATTAAGAACTTGAAATCTTGATAGAAAATAAAGGTAGTAGCCGGGCGTGGTGGCGCACGCCTGTAATCCCAGCACTCGGGAGGCTGAGGCAGGAGGATCGCTGTGAGTTCAAGACCAGCCTGGGCTACAAAAGTTAGCTCAAGGCCAGCCTGAACTGCACAGTGAGACCCTGTCTCAAAAAGACAAAGAAAATAAAGGTAGTTTTATGTTCCCATTCTTCAGACAATTGCCCCATTTTATCTTTGTGTGGTTCCTATACTTAGGAAACTGTATGCAAGTATTACTTATTTTTTAAAAATATTGTCCCAATTATAATACCTTCATTTGTAGGGATAGGAAAAAATTTTGTTAATTCATTGTGTTGATTTGATTCCATAAGGTCCAGATGCTGTAGCAGAGACAGAGGTTCAAGGGATTGATTGGAGGTAACAGTAGTGAAAGATAAAGAGGCACACAAGCAGACTCAGGCACAGAAAGCCTTCAGACTCAGTGCAGAGTTGACCTTTGTGAAAGGGAATGGCGGGAGCATGGAAACGGAAGCAGCCTTAGCGGTGCAGCTCTGAGCAAGTCTCCAATGAAAATTCTCCAGAAAGGAGCCCCATGTTGCACAGAAACCCCTAGCCCATAGCACCCCCACTCTGCCCAGGTGTTCTACCAGGCCCAGTTATTGCCCGGAATGATGTAGCCCAGCACCAATCCCATGGCAAATCCCAAAGACACTGCAGTTGCAGGGTCAGGTCACTGCATGGCTCACAGCTGAGTGGCATGTTGATTTCTGCAAGGAACATACTCAGTGCAGAGCCACAGTTTCTTAGTGTGTCAGCAGTGAAACGTAAAGGAGACCAAACATCAAAGGCTTTGCCTTCCCACGTGGGAGGGTCATTAACTTCAGTAACCACTTATGACTTGCTTCAGATTTCTCTGTCCACCTTTACCACCTCTTTCCTTCTAGAAACATGAATTTCTAGCAGTTAACACTGTGTTGATCTTAGAATTTAGCATAAACACATAATGATGTGAGTCACAGATTTCATAAACCTGAGATTTAGAGGGATATAGGGATAAAAAGAGAGAAGGACTTTTATTTAAAACACAGACTAGCTCAGCTTCCCAACCAAGTTGAACCCTATGTTCATTTTCACCTCAGTGGAGTATCATGGTTAATTGTCCACTCTCAGCTGAACTTTAGGTGGACTGGGTTTCCAGATAAAGGAAACAGTTTAGCTAAACTTACAGAGAAGGGATTGAACAGAGAGCTAAGGGGAAGTGGAGGGAGATCAGTGTGGGGGCCAGTGAAGTGCCACCAAGGGAACAAGTCTGTGCTAGACAGTAGAAGGAGAATAGGTTGCTACCACTTGGATCTCATATGTCCTCTAGAGGCTTGAGTGTGAAAGACTTTGTCCCTAATTCCTTGTGCTACTGGGAAATGTTCAAAACTTTCTGAGGTTGAGCCAATTGAAAGGAAGTCTGGCCACTGGAGATGCACCATTGAAAGCAATGGCAGGCTCTGGCCTGGGTATTTGCTATAGTAACAGAAACCTCAGTAACCCAAGGAAGCAACCCCCCAGAACTGCAAACAGCAGGGGTATATCTTCATAAGTTAGTTTCATGCTGCTTAAGAATATATATTTTCCGTCAGTAAATTCAACAAGTTCAAATCAGAAGTACTCTGGATAATGGGGGTGGGGAGTGACATGAAGCATCCTGTCTAATTGTTTGCCTCTCCCCTCTTCTCACAATACTGAAGGCTCCATGGAACTCAGTTAAGAAACACTGCCTCATCACATCTTTCTCCAGCTGAATCTTAGACCATAACCGAGGCAGCATAGTAAATCGCACAAGGCAGTCCTCTCAGTTCTTTCACCCCAATGAAAGGTCAATTAGAAAGTTCAAAGGATGAGTTGTTTTGTGTGGGAAGTGATTGATTTCCACTTTGGCATAAGTGGTCTTTTAAGTAATGAACTTACTCCTGTTGAGAAATCTGAGGCTGGTGTGGTTGGGCTGGAATGGAAAGGCTGAAGACCATGTTCACACTAATGGATCTAATTTCCATATCAGAGACTGCTGGGTGCCATGATGCGTGAAGAAAAATGATTTTGTCATTGCTCACAACTGTGTTTCTCACAACTTAAGTTAAGGCGTGGTAAACTCATTTTATGTTACAAATAACAACTTTTGAATGTTTAATATAGTTTCCCATCTTTCATCACTTGAAGCTATAGTCTGTGTTGACTGTTGGAGCTCTCCGATGACACTTCCCATGTGTACCTATACATTTCAAGCAGAGGAAGCCATGGAAAATCTGAACAGGATGTCAGCTCTGCTTCAGCTGCAAGTGCAGAGTTCCAAGCAACAAGAAGAGGCAGCTGCAGTACTTCAAAAAGTTACAATTTCATGATTTCATTGCCATTATTTTTGGTTAAAGCCCTGAATTGGGTGACTACCTGGTCAGAGTAGACTCACTAGGTTATGTACACACTTTCTCTTCTTAAGTTAGAACTATCACCCATGGGAGACATTGCTCTTTCCTGCAGGAATTAGAGCTCTCTTCCTGCCACTTGTGGTTGCATAATTTTGTTCATAATTGTGGACAAAATGATTCTTAAAATACACTTGCTATCTGGGGTCATTAATCATGATAAGACAATTTGTCAATATTAAGATACACCTAGCAGATTGGTAAGGCACAGTTCTGTGTGTCTCTAAAGGGTGGTTTCAGGGATGATTGATATGTAGTTCATCAAATTGAGGTAGAAGACCCGCCCCAGTTGTGAGTGGCATCATTCAACAGGCTCTTAGCCTGGATACTACAAAAAGAAAAGAATGATGGGGCCCGGCAAGATGGCTCAGTGGTCTAAAGGGCCTGCTTAGGAAAGCTTAGGCGGCTGCAGCGATCACAGTTCGATCCCTGGCATCACATGCTGCGCCAGCCCTGCCCTCAAGGCAGGCTGAGCCGGCCATAAAAATAAATAAATAAACAAACAAAAGTTCTGAAACAAGAAAAAAAATAAGATAAAATAAAATAAAAATTTTTTAAAAAGAAAAGAATGAGAGAGTGGGTTTGTTTTGAAAAGCTCCATTCTCCTGGAGTGAGTTTCTTCCTACTGTCTCCTGTGGACATTAACTCCAAATTCTTTTGCTTTCCAATGTACACTGTTACCCAAGCCAGTCCAAGGAGCTTCTAGATCTTTGGCCTTCAACTAATGCTGTGTTTTTTATATTGCTTATTCTGAAGCTTCTATGTTCTTAAACAGAGCAGCTACAGGATCCTCCAGCTCTCCAGCACACAGACAGCCATTGTTGACTATCTTCCCTCACAGCTCATCAGCCTGACTAATAAATCCTTTTGCACAATTAAACAAGTTTATTTCCCATCAGTTCTGATCCTCTACAGAACCATAACTACCCTTGGATTAATATTCATAGTTATGTTATATGAAATGTAAATAAGTGACATATATATAATGTTTTGCCCAGTCATATTATCTAATAATGAGTTTGAGTTTTGAGTTGGTTAAATGGTTAGAACTAAAGTTCTACTGTGTCTATTAATTACTTGATGGCCATAATTTTTAGGGAAAGCCCTCCCAAAACAGAAGTAGAACAAGATACTGAAGTGATTAAAAAAAAAAAAAAAAAAAAAAAACAACCGTAGTGGCTCTAGCACACAGCAGATCTGTGAAAGTCACTCTCCAAGCAGCTAGGAGAGCATGCCCATAAGGCTCTGAATGCCCAGGGAATGCCAGTAGGTATACACATAGGTCCTTCGGCTGAAACAAAATCTAAATCCCTGTGTTTTAAACCCAAGTAACTTATTCTATTCATTACTCAAAGGTTTACATTCATTTCCCATATTTCATTTTTTTATGACAGAGGGAAAGAAAAAGACTGTGTAGGAAGAGTGATTCTCTTTGCATTTTTTATTTCCATCAAAGTCGCAAGCCAATCAATCTTTCCAAATATAAGAAGCAGAAACATGAGCTGATGAAAGTAATAGAAAAGACAGTGATAGAATCTCAAGTCAATAAACTCGATAAAAGCAAAAGATTTTAGAAGAAAGGTACAGCAGACACTTAACATTGTTGTAACTCCCAAAGTATGTTATTTTAGGGCTCAGGTCATCAGAGACCAATGTAAAAATAAATTATTTTCTCTTTAAATTTTTAAGAAAATGGCCAGCCAAATAGTTCAGTGGACTAAGCACCTACAAACAGAGACGGGTCAGGGGTTGGATCCCCGGGCCTGCTCTGCTGGCCCTGTCCTGGGGTACACTGAGACAGCAATTGAAACTGGGCTTAGTGGCATGCACTTGTAATCCCATCTCTTGGGAGGCTGTGAACAGGTGAATCACTACAAGTATGATCTATTAGTGAGGCCCTGAACACCCTTCAGACCCTTCTTTAAAATAAAAAAAATAAATAAATAAAACACTAAATCTTAAGAAAAATACAAGTTCAAATAAAAATATTTCCCCATTTACTGAATTTTACTTACTCAGATAGTGCATATCAATGTTAAGCATTTAAGGAGAAGCACATTCTAGTTTTATTTCTTAAATGTTTAATTCCACATTAATTCAAACATCTCTGAGCTTTGGTCCTTCAACTAACTTGTATAGGATATTTAAAAATCCCTGGAACCAAGATTATATAAAAAGCCTAGTGAATCTTCTGGAAATTCTAAGTGAACTCTTTCCACAGTAGACAAGAATATAACTTTGCACCATGTCAATGTAGAGGCCTAGGGGAAGATTTTTAAAATTGAGGTAATTAAAGAGAACAAGCAAGCAAAAGTCATGCTTTCTAGGCCACTGCTTTTTATTTCTAGTACTGCTCCAAAATGTAAAAGACAGAATCTTTCTACATTTTTGTGGTTCACTGAATGTCTATTCTTATCCAATGGTAGAGGCCAATGCCCTAATTTTGTGGGCAAAGTGGCAGAGAAAGCCATAAAGTGCTCTGAACTAAATGCTTGGCAGAGGCAGGAGAGCCTTAGCCTCTTACTGTGATTTTCCTGGGCATGTTTTTAAATGAGGTCTGGTCTTGGAAGTGAAGTAAAAGAGAATGGATAAGGTAATATTAGCTCCCCTTTGCGAATGTCTGTAAAGCACTTAGCATAGCTCCTTGGGCGGACAGGCAACATTCTTTCATTTTTAAAGTTTGGTACATGCTGGGCCCCTTTTCTTATTTATGATAAATGAATTACTAGTAGTCCTAAAAGGTAAGTTGATAGGATTGTCAATGATAAATACTACCTTAAGGGAGACTAAGTGGATTTCTTAGAAGAAAGACTAAAAGTTGGTTATACTGACATACTTAGGTCTATGTAAGAGAAGAATGAGATAATACCAGCTGCCAAGGTTCTTATTGATGCCCAAATTGCCACTGCAGGGATATGCCCTCTGTGGCTGTATGTCAGCAGTCTGAGCACAGGCTCAGTCTGAGCAGTGTGACAGCACTGGATTCCAGGTTTTCTGTGCAAGCCACATAATGAACTTGGGCAGGTAAATGCCTCCAATGTGCCTTGGCTGCATTCAGCTGCAGAAGATCGAAGGGTCCCCCAAACAGATGCCAAGTATTTGACTTTGTCACAGTTACTTCCAAACAAAGAGTGAAGCAGAAATTAGTTCTGGGAGGCATTCACAAAGGAATAACCTGAAAATTCCTCAACTGTCATAAGCATAAGAGGAAGGTTTTCTGATGGCATTGTGTGTGTGGATGGTGGGACAAATTGGGGATGTGGCTGTGGAATCTTCTCCCTCACCAGGGCAGGAAGCGGGGAGGCAGAAAGCCAAGAGCGACAAATGGGGTGACTTATAGTTCTTGCTTTCTGCAATACACACAATCACCTCAATTCCCTTCCTCCCTTTGAAGCTAATGGCGAATTGGCTAGCGTCTGCTTACCTCAGGAAATGACTTGGCATGAGTCTGCGTGTGAGCTCCAGTGGAGACTGTCACTGGAATTTCACAGAACACACCAGCATTCTATGTTTCCAATTCCTGAAGAAGAGGCAGTTTCTTCTACTAAAAACAATATCTAGATACAGAAAAGGAAGGGGCCTTTTATGGCCAAAGTCTCCAGCTTCCCATGAAAGAAGCATTTTAGAAAACATCTTTGTATACTGTGAAAAGCTGTTTAAACAAACTGATTAGAAAAGTGTAAAAATTGAAGGGGCTACCATTGATTCCAAGAGCTTTTTTGATCCTCAAATGCAAGTAAACTACTATTTAGCATTTTACGTGAAAGATTAAATAAGTGTAAGAATCCTTTAAATTCTTGTGTTTAAAAAAAAAAAAAAAAAAAAAGGAAAACTTGTTCTCTTACCATTACTGCCCCATAAGGCAAAGAACTCATAGAAGATGTGCTATCGTGTCAAGGGCATGTTCCTAAATGATTGCTACTAAAGTGACCTAATTTTGCTTGGTTCATTCCTACAACTACAAGTCTACATTTTTAGCCATAAATACTCACAGTTTATAAGACTTTCTTTTAGTGCAATGATATAGATATGGCCATATGTAGGCACTCTGAACTTACAGGTAAAATTTTTTCTACACAGGTAGGCTGGTATGGACTTGAACCACCAAGATGAAGTTTTACACATTAAAACTTTCTATAACAAATGGTGTGGAGGCTTTGTACTTGTTTCAGCCAAGCAGGAGAAATGGGTTGCAGAATTTCTTTCTACATAGTTTTGAATTAAAGTTGATCATAAGATATTTTGCACCAGATTTGGTAGGCAATATGAGCAGGCAGATATTAATGTCATGCATGTAAGGTCAGTGTCATAGTCTGGCATATTGCAAGGAGAACAAAACAACACACAACACATATTTTATGAAGTTATTTTATAATGAATCACCCAAAGAATCACATACAAAGAGTGCAGGGTATCTGTCTACATACTAAAGGCCAAAGAGCCCAACAGATAGCCTGATTCCCACAGCAATGTCCTGCATGAATCCAGCTGAAGTCCTAGAGCCCATAATGATACCACCCATGAGTCCAAATGGAAGTCTAATCCTGGATCCTCCCAAAGGTCAGTGGTGGGAGTTAGAAAGTCTGTGCCAACCTGATGAAGGATCTGTGTTAGCAGGCTGAGGAATCTGAACTAGAGCTAGGAAGCAGCAATGAAGCTAAGAACTAGAGCTCTCCTGAAAAAGTACCACTGCCATCCTCAGAAATAACGAAGTCCTGAGTTCCTCCAATGATGAGGAAAACTGAGTTTCCATGAGGAAAGCCTACAAGACAAGCTTCATCAGAGTCTGAGCTATGCACCGTCTTCCACTCTGGAGCCAGAAAGCAATGCTCAAAGTGAGGACCAGAGCTCCCCAAAACTGAACCATAGCCATTCTCAGTGACAACAAGGTCTGAGCTCTTTCAATGATGAGAACAGCCAAGCTCATCAGGAAAGGCAGCATGGCAAGGTCCTCCAGGAGAAACAACAGCTCCCAATAGCTCCATACAGCCTCAAACAGCTTCTATACTTCTTTCTCTCCAGTACTCCTTTTCATTTTATTAGCAACCACTGAGTAGGCCTCTCACACCCAGCACCACACTGGATCAGTTCAGCATGTTGTTACAAATTGACCATCAGTTGTTAATCCACCACAGTCAGTAAATGGCCTCAAGCACTGCGATAGCTCGGGGATATTAGATCAGCTCAGAAATAGTGAGCTAACAGATGAGAAACAGCTTGTGAGAAGCCAGAGCCCTGGACCTGTAGCTCTTCTATCATCTCTAATTTGAAGAGTGCTGCCCAGGTGTGTGTACAATTCCAAAGTAGCTAAGGTCTCCTGCAAAGCAGCCATTATCACATGGAAGCTGTGGTGACAGAAACATGTTCCAGCTTGTCCTATTAGACCACCTTTCTCTCTTAGTCTCCTCACTGTACATCAGCTCCTCTTGCTGACGTTGGTGCAGCTGGCCCATGCCACATCAAGTGTGGAACCTGCAACTGTGCTCAAGCTATATAGTAAGTCCTATTCTGTCATTCTCAGTGGTCCTGTTTCTATGATTAAGCCTGACTCACACGGGCAGCTCTAAGATTAACTGAGAAAATCAGAAGTATGAATGACCCCAAGTTCTTCCTTGCCTACAATCCTCCACATGTTGCTTTTGGTCTTTCACCTTCACCGTGTAAGAGGGCAACAGTGGCGCTGAGCTTTCTCTCTTCACATGATATCCTGTGTCACTTCTAAAATGCAGAAACATCCTTCCAGAACCCTCAGGAAAACCTTCCTCCTGTCGTATGGAACCCGTGCCTTTGCTAGAGCCAGTCTGATAGCAAGAGAACAGAAATGTCCACTGTGTTCTCAGCCAGAGCAAGTCTGAGCCTCCTGAATATCAGGGCCACTGAAGCTCAGGGGGCCAAACAATGGTTTTGAGAGTAGGCACAGAAGGGAGCAGGACAACTCCCTAGTCAAATGATAACTGCATTTACAACCAGGTTCTCCCTACCATTAATCTCAACACAGTGAGAACGCACTCAATAGTTAACACAGAACATTTTATTTTTTACTCATATTTATGCAGTGTTTATTTTTGCTAATTAACATCACAATTTTCATGTGGTTCATTTGTAGTGGACACATAGAATGCAGTCAGCTCAGCCTCCCTTTCTTCCTCTGAGATAAATTAGTTCTTTCACACATGGCCATTAATGGGGACTTCTGTAAGATTTTTTTTTTGGAATAGGAGGAGCTTTCCTCAAATTAAATTTAAAATCACCCAAAATTTACAGCCAGAAAGCACCCATATCTTAAGTGTTGCTCAGAAAATTTCTGTTATTTCATTGTCACATCTGAAATTAGAATGCTATTACTTCTTTACTCAGCATGTACTTAATAAAGTCAGAACATCCCAAACTTCAGCTTGGGAACAGGGATACTATTTTGATGTATTATTGAATATTAATTTAATTTTCTAGAAAAATTATTTTTATTGGATACCATTTAAATAAAAAGAACCAAAATAGCTAGAGGAAGAGATGTCAGGCACTTGCTCATTACCTTCATGTGGACTGCCTTTAGGTGGGAGGCCTTCATACTTTACCAGATATGAACACCTGTCACAACATTTTAACAAACACTCAAGTTAACAGAATTATGCAGAAATTATGAGGCTATAAAACAGAGGGGAGCCAATAGAGAAAATTGGACCAGGTGGCAGTCATATCACACTCCAGGGTTTTCTTTTTTTAAATAAGCTATAGGGCCAATACTTTGATTGGCTCAGTCACAAAATATCTGATTATACTGACAAATTCACAAATAGCCACATGATAATTTTTGCTATAAATTGATGACAAGGGTGAGGGAAAGAGATCATAAAGTCAGCTGGACACTGCATCTCTCCATGTATTAAATTTACATGGAAAGTTGCGTCTATTAAAAAGCTGATTAACTATATTCCAACTGCTATAAGTTCATTAAATTAACCTCATGGCCAGGATCACTTGATCATAGCATCCTGACTTCAATTCTGGAGAGGCCTTTTTCCCCTCAACATTCTTAGCGATACCAAGACTTTTACTTTGCAGCATCCCTGAGTCTTGCCATGTTAAATTTTGTGGGTTATGCTCATACAACCATGAAATAAACCTGGGATATAGCACCTCCAATCAGTTGTCTTACTTTCAGACCCTGGCTTTTCATACCTTCACTAAGCTCTCACTTGTTGCTACTGCATTAGCTCTCAACAGTTAGTCAGATTATGGGTCAGCTCCTGGTAATACATCCCTCTGAGTTCTAGGTGGAAACTCCCTGTGTTTACCTGAGCATACTTCAGCAAAGGTAAGTAATTAAGACAATTGCTTTCTAAGTTAAGTTGAGTTGCATGTATGTACTATAATCTAATGCAGGTGGGAAGGTCAGCAATGGTGTATATACCATGATGTGTGAATGTAATACTGGATTCCTGTATACCTGACAATAAGTAATTTATGAAGAACAAAAATTTATTTTTTATACAACTGGAGGTTGGGCAATCCAAAATCAAGGTGCTGGCCTCTGTCAAAAAAAATTTTTTTTTCTGTATCCTGTAGCAGAAGGCAGAAAGCCAGAAGAAGGCAAGGATGAAAGCAGATCACACTCACCTTGTGGCATACCAGTCTTTCAATAACTGTCCCACTGAGGGTAGGAGCCTCATGACAGTGAGGGTAGAAGCCTCATGATCTAACTACTTCTTATTAGGTCCATCTTTCAACACTGTCACACTGGCAATTGAGTTTGTTTTATACAAGTTATTGAGGACACATTAAGACCATAGCACTAGAACAGGTCAGTCTTCACAGAGGTAAAACTTTCAGGCCCGACAAGACATTGCCTGGGATAGCAGTGAGGGTGAGATGACGTCATCGTATATTCTGAATGCTCATCACAGTCTGTCTTCATTTCCTGTACTGGCTGGCTGGCTATTTGAAGAGGCTAGAACCAAGAAAAGACCTATAAATATCTGTCATTCAAGTCAGAATAACTTTTTATCGTAAGAGTTTAAGGATGATTTTTTTGAGGGTGGGGGTAGGGTTCTTAAGCTATTGCTTCTATACATAATCAAAGATCCATGAAACCCTTAATTTATAAGTAGCTACAAAATCTGAATCATATTTTAATCTCCTTGCTAGAGGTTCTTGCGTCTTTCACAGTGGAGAACAAGCTCACTTTACTTGTAGTCTAATTAGTGGAATGTATGAATGGGGAAAGATATGTTGAGGAAAGGAAATATGTAACCAAACTCTAGTTTGTAGGTGAATTATCAGTTGCCAAGGAATCCAGAAGGGGTCAAGGAAGCCGAAAAAGTATGGGAAGTCAGACGTCCATCTTGGAAGAAAATTTGGTTTTATTTTCCCCATTTGACATATCTGTGCTTTTGTGTAGCTCAATAGAACCCCATGTTTCCTATTTTTATCATAAGAATAAGAACATGAGAGTACAGGACCACTGAATAGCTTCAATGCAAAGCCTTTTCCAACAGGAGACTATAAGAGCAACCATTTATTTAAGAAAGAATGACTTGTTTAATTACAGGCCTGGAGAAAAGCCCAGCTGTATTTTTTCTGCTGGATTATTTTATAATCCCTCTTGCTTTTTTTTTTTTTCAAAGTCTTCTGTGATGACATAAATTAGTTGAAACTTCAAAGAACTTTTATGATTGAAGTCTTGCATCAACAAATGGTTTGATAAAGGAAATGATTCCTCACCATGTTTATTTCTTAATTACCACCATTGCTAGTCTCTTCATCAGTAGACACTGAGGTTTCCTGCACCAAAAATAAACACAAATAAATAAGTAATTCTCTTTGCAAACATTCAAATTCTCCTTTATTCTAATCTCAGCATAATTGTTACGGAAAATACCTTCACTACTTCCCTTTTTGTGCCTTCATTCCAACAAACAGCATTAAAAATGCATTCAGTGTAAAAACATGTCATCAGAAACAGCAGTAAATTCTTATGATTATTCAAATACCCCAATGAGGCAGATAAATACAATTCAACCAGACCAGAAATTCCTGGCAGTTTAGAATTGTTGATTTTATAATACACCAGTGACTAACAACGCAAAAGTCATGGTCAAGGAGAGAACCAGAGTGGTGGGAAATTGAGGCAGCAGACCTCAAAGGCTTTCCTTCTAGGCCTTGATAATTCTGTTGCCTCCTTTAGTCTTGCTCTGTTTTGTTGGTTATACAGGTTAATGTGTTTCATTTTGGAAGACTTAGATGTGGACATGATTTTTTCCTCATTTTCACTCCCATTGCTGCTCTGCCCTCTGCTAGCTTTTTAGAGAAAGATTTCAATGGTTATCTATCATATGAAGCTACAACCAGGAACCTAGAGGTAGGCCAAGTTTTATGAGACACATTGCAATCACCCTGTATGTTTCAGAGAGGTTTTTATTAGCCAATCATCAGTATGCTAACAACATTTGCCTATGTCTCTGACTACTCCTTTAGAACCATAATCTGTTTGGTTTCTGCCAAGCAGATTACTAGATCAGGCTCTATCTGTAGGACATCTGTTCCCTTTGGTCCCTAAATGGGTTGGAGATCAGAGAGAGAAAAGTATTCATTCCCCAGCTGCTTCCCTGTAATGTAGTCTTGGTCTGGTTGTACCTTTTGACAGAAGTCTTTCCTACAAATCAGTGATTTTAGGTGACTTTCTCCTTCCAGGTTTTGGGAAGTATTCTCCTGACCCCATCCTTGTGTCCTTTCTTCTGTGCTCATTCTGTAGTTTTAACTATACCATATGCTTCCTGTTGGGACTTGACTATGGAGATTTCCAACACAGAAACTGTTGTGAACAGTGTGTGGCAGCCCCTCT
The DNA here is from genome assembly GCA_004027025.1 of Myocastor coypus. Taxonomy (NCBI): domain Eukaryota; kingdom Metazoa; phylum Chordata; class Mammalia; order Rodentia; family Myocastoridae; genus Myocastor; species Myocastor coypus. Next base: position 3,902 of record PVJA010037495.1, on the reverse strand, counting down.
CCCATAACTTTAATCTATTGCAACTATTATAGGTTAGGGATTACTGGGTGGGGACAAGTGAAGCTACCTAAGAGCTACCTCCGATGACCACTTCTGGCAGCCCAAGGAACTAGAGTAAGTAGGAAGGCTAGTCTGCCTATTAGTAGAGAACTGCTGAGACTCACATACTGCCACTATTGTAACCCAGTTCGCTAATGATTTTGTCATTGGCTAGTGTTCTGAACCACAGGAAAGACAAAATCTAGAAGGGCTGCTTCTTGAGCCTGCTGAGGCCTATAAGCATTGTCTGTCTTCTTTTTCAGGGCCCTCTAAGGGACAGTATCCCCATGATTTCTAAGATATTACTGATCAGATAAGGGTTCTTGTTCAGTTCATAGAAAGCACAGCATCTGTTCAGCTCTTTCAGTGTTAATATCACGTCTTGCCACTCAGGCCCAGCAGCTAACAGTAGGTGTCGGGAACACTTCCAGTTATCAGAGATGGTGACTGCCAGCTATTCTTTGTTGCCTTCCATCATTGTCTGTTACCAGGTGTGTTACCAGCCCTGGCCACTGTTTTCTTTCAGCACCAGCTGATGTTACCAGCTCCTGGTTTGCCAGATCAGCAGGCTGTACTCCAGATAAAGGTATGAATGGGTCAGCATATGCTATCTAGAAGAGGCTTTACCAGGATTTATGCTGCAGTCTATGGGGGAACAACACATAAATAAGCCCATTAAAAGGCCTGGGAATATTGCTTATAAAGCAAAAATGGTGGGCTCTCACAAACATAGTGTTGGACTTTCTACTTCATTATGCATAAGTTGGGGGGAACCTCACAGATCTGTAGGAGGATAGAATCATCCAGACAGGCTTCAGGATGGCATCATCTAGGAAAGGTGCATGACTGAAGCCTGCTCTAGCCAAAACCAGAGCCTCCCAGAGTAGCCAGGAGATATCTACAAGGTATTTTGGGTAGCCGGGGAGTGAAAGTACCTCTTAGGCAGCATCAGGCCCTTTTGAACTTGCCTTAATTCCTCTATTACCAAAATACTCTAACTTTAGTGCAGGCAGTAGGTAAATATCAACCCCAGGAACTGATGTCAGAGACCTGGAGTCTGTCTCAGCCTTCCAGGACACCCAAGCCCTTCTCAGGAGGATGGTGGGGTGAGGGAAGGTTTCTGTGGGCTCCACCCAACCAGTTAGTGGGAGGCCCCAGGTAGGGAATGTAAATCAGTTTCACAAGTCCACTTAGTACTTAGTACTTGGGTTCCTATTTTCTGGACCGTGGAAATACAAAGTAGAGATAAAGCAGATATGAATTTCCTCTGGATCCTTCAAATGCCCAAATGCTACTCACTGATGCAAAGTATTGTAAGGAAAATTATGGCCATCACATCAGAAGATAGAATTTTGAATTACTGTAAGTAATGTAAGTTAGTTACATAACATTTAGGAAAAATTAATTTAACAAGGATTAAAATAAAATGAACCACAAAGATGCTGCATTTTTGTAAAGCACCAACCATTTGAATAAACTCAGAGCAGAAGAAAAACAGGCTCATATTTCAAGGAGCTCACTGGGTGAAGTACAAAGACCAAAGCAACTCAGAGTCAGATCATCAGAAACACCTTCTTAAAAGTTTTCTTATTTCTTCCCAGCCATGCCTCAATGCAAGATGATCATCCTATTCATTAATTTAATTCAATTTTTTAAATTTCCCTATCATTTTCAATTAAATATTTAATTCTCTTATGATAAGTGTAAAAAAAAAAAGCAGGAAATGACCATGTGTTGCAATGAACACACTTGTTGATGTTTGGTGAGCCTTTTGATTGCTTCCTCAGGATACATTTTTGAGAGTAGGATATTAAGGAGCAAATGTAAATGACCTTAAAATGACTCCAGAGGGGCCGGCCCCATAGCTCAGTGGACTGCTTAGGCAGGGTGTAGCAGCCAAAGTACAAACACCTCCCCACCCCACCCCCACAACCTCTATCCCCACCCCCATCCCTGCCACTGTGCCAGCCCCACCCCCTGGAGCGTGCTGAGACTGCTACTGAGACTGGGCGTGGCAATGCGTGCCTGTAATCCCAGTGCTTGGGAGGCTCAAAACAGGAGGATCATTACAAGTCAGATCTATATAGTGAGATCCTGTAGAACCTGTACTAAATATGTAAAAAATAAATAAAAATAAGAAATAAAATGACCCTAGGCAAGTCATATGTATTTACATGCACAATCAACAGTGTATGTGTTTTGGTGTCAACTTGGATACACAGGACATGCAACACTGAAGGGCAGGACCAAACTCTCCATATTACCCGTAGGATATCTTCTCCATTTATAATGAAAGTTCACGATCAAGGTCAGAAACACGGCCCAAATACCCAATGCCACCAGAACAGGTATTATCCAGGAAGTATTTCCTTCACTTGGTTCTAAATAAAACAAAGGAAACTTGTGAACTGAAAGAAAATTTACCAAGTAAACAAAGAGAAAGGTGGGGATAGATGGGTGGAGGTGGGTTATGTTTACTACTTCTAACACTATTTTGCCTTCCAGATGGGAGGCAGAATTCATGAGAAATGACTGTACATGCTAAACTGGCCCTTTAAAAATAAAGTCAAGACTCTAGGGTAGATGAGAGAATTTGCCATGAGGATAAACATCTCCCAGGCTCAGCATCTATTAGGGGAAACTACAATGTACTATTATCCAATTTAGGGCTGGATGGAGGTGGAAGTTGAGAGAGCAAAGAGTCTGAAACCCTGGACATCCATGAAGCTGCTGTGGATTTAAAATTTCTACTTTATATTATAATCAGGGAATTAACTCATTTTTTACAAAGGATAATTAAAACTGCAGACCAGCCTCAGCTCAGAGCTCATGAGAAAAGGGTGCCATCCAGCCTTGGCTTGGAGAAAGCAGTGTCCTAGAGGGACAGTGATATGAATTACAGAGGTGACAAGAGAAGCAACAGATGCCCAGTGAATTAAGAGTACTTGCTGATCTCCAGGAAAGATTAGAAGACTCTGAATTTGTAGAATTCTGGGATTACCTAGAATTGTAATTAATATTAAAAGGATTCCTCGGGAGGCTGAGGCAGGAGGATTGGTGCGAGTTCAAGACCAGCCTGGGCTACAAAAGTGAGCTCAAGGCCAGCCTCAACTGCATAGCGAGACCCTGTCTCAAAAAGACAAAAAATAAAATAAAATAAAATAAAAGGATTCCTGAAGTGGCTTCCTGAAGAAGGAATTGGGAAACTTAAGGTTACTAAAGTTAAGACTCTGCTAATCTTGCTATCTCAACCTAGCAAGTAATAGGAAATATTAAGAGTACAGAGGCTATCAGCCAAAGAGATAGCTCAGTAGAATAAGCACTTGCTTGGCAAGTGCAGGGTCCTGAGTTCAATCCCCAGTACCCCCCCCCAAAAAAAAAAGCCAGGCGTGGTGGCGCACGCCTGTAATCCTAGCACTCGGGAGGCTGAGGCAGGAGGATTGGTGCGAGTTCGAGACCAGCCTGGGCTACAAAAGTGAGCTCAAGGCCAGCCTGAACTGCATAGAGAGACCCTGTCTCAAAAAGACAAAAAAATAAAAAAAATAAAATAAAATAAAAAAAACCTGTCTCAAGAGTACCGAGGCCAGTTCAGCATGGAAAAATACTTAAGAGTCTTCCTTTAAAATGGATACCTCTTTGGTGTACCAAATTTCCTGGTCAAGGAGATTATGGGACCTCAGAGGAAAGGGATGAATGAACTGCAGTGCGTCTAAGGAGAGTCACCCAGAGAAAAACATTCTCTCAGGCTTTCACAGAAAGCAAAATGGCCAAGCAATGGCCGTGACTCGTCCCGAAGGCTGAAACTAACAACAGTTCTACAAAGTACTGTCTATGGTCTCAAATTTAATCCTGAGGGGATTTGA
>PVJA010037494.1:0-20360 GCA_004027025.1 Myocastor coypus | reverse complement strand
GATAATCTACTTAGAAGACCCAAAGAACTCCACCAAAAAGCTACTGGAATTAATACACAAATTCAGTAACATAGCAGGTTACAAAGTCAACACACAAAAGTCAGTGGCATTCCTCTACATAGATAACAAACACACTGAGAGACAAATTAGAGAAACAGTACCTTTTATGATAGCACCGAAGAAAATGAAATACTTAGGACTCAGCCTAACTAAGGAAGTAAAAGACCTTTTCAATGAAAACTATAGTACTCTGAAAAAAGAGATCTTAGAAGATCTCAGGAAATGGAAAGATATTCCTTGCTCCTAGATAGGAAGAAACAACATTGTGAAGATGGCCATACTGGCTAAATTGTTGTACAGATTTAATGCAATTCCTATCCAAATACCACCGACATACCTCACAGAACTGGAAAAGTCATTCCAAAAATTTATTTGGAACCAAAAAAGACCCAGAATTGCAAAGGCAATTCTCAGCAATAAAGGTACGGCAGGAGGCATTACAATTCCTGACCTAAAGTTATACTACAATGCTACAGTAATAAAATCAGCATGGTATTGGCAAAAGAATACACCTGAAGATCAATGGAATAGACTGGAGGATGCAGAAGCAAATACAAACACACTCAGCCACCTTATTTTTGACAAAGGGGCCAAACATGTGTACTGGAAGAAAGACAGCCTCTTTAACAAATGGTGCTGGAAAAATTGGCTGTCTACATGCTGAAAACTAAATCTTGACCCTAGTCTATCACCATGCACGAAAATAAAGTCGAAATGGATTAAAGATCTAAATATTAAAAGTGAAACATTAAATCTCCTGGAAGAGAAAGTGGGAGGAAATCTTGAAGACATCGGAGTAGGCAAAGAATTCATGGACAGAAATCAAATTGTATGTTTAACACTTGAAAACATCAACAATTGGGACTTCCTCTGGCCAAGAAGTTTCTGCATGTCAAAGGAAGTCACTAACAGAGTGAAAATACAACCCACAAATTTCGAAAAGATTTTAACTAACAAGTACTCAGACAAAGGTCTTCTATCTAGAATCTACAAAGAACTAAAAACCATTAGGATCCCAAAATTGAAAGGCCCACTCCAGAAATGGGCATCTGAGATGAACACTCACTTCTCATAGAAAGAAATACAGCAAGCCTACAAATACATGAAGAAATGCTCCCCATTGGTAGCTATTCGTGAAATGCAAATCAAAACAACAGTTAGATATCACCTCACTCCAGTAAGGATGGCTATCATAAAGAAATCAACCAGCAACAAATGCTGCAGAGGCTGTGGGGAAAAAGGAACCCTTCTCCACTACTGGTGGGAATGCAGATTGGTGCAACCATTATGGAAAGCAGTGTGGAGGATCCTTACAAAACTAGAATTGGAAGTTCCATTCAATCCAGCTATCCCCCTACTGGGAATTTTCCCAGAAGAACTGAAAACTTCATGCCATAGTGATATCTGTGCACCTATGTTTATAGCAGCCCAATTTGTAATAGCCAAATCTTGGAAACAACCAAAATGTCCATCATTTGAAGAATGGTTAAAAAAAATGTGGTATTTTTATACAATGGAATACTACTCATCCATAAAGAATGATAAGTTTGAAGACTTCATATATAAATCTATGTATATTGAACATATACTCATTAGTGAAATAAACCAGACCTATATGTAAATATCGTATAGTCTCCCAAATATAAGAACTTTAAAGAAGAAAACAAAAACTTAAGGGCATAACACAGCTGAATGTATTATGGACTAAACAACGAAGCGACTGGAAGCAGATAAAGCAGAAAACATATCAATAGCAAAACCAGACACTGATGTACACAGGATGAATCAGATATTGGTCTTAAGAACCTTCAAAATGTTCAGCATATTTATTATAGCACAATGTAATGCTAAAATTATGTTTGGAATACATGTCACTCTTGTCGTTTTGATATGTGCTGCTCCTGGTGTAAACTCAGTTACTGTCATTCTATGAAGAGTAGTACTTGAAAATAAGAGAGTGGGCCAAATACCATATTCTTGAAAGGGTACAATTTTGTATTTCCTTGAATTTCCAAATATCTGTGTCAAAATTGTGTAACTGCTTATATCACATTGTATGGAAAGTTATTAGAATATCAATGATGGCCAGAAAATATCATTTGCAAGCTAAGTCAAAGATATCTGATACTCAGAAAGCCAGTGATGATAAACTCAAGTACCTATGTTACAGAGTAATAGTATCACAAAGCTTTTCTGCTGGAGGGCTAAGAATGTAAGTTAACGACCAAAAATTGGAGAAAAAGAAGGGCCATAAGGATAGCCAATATTTTGGCCCTACCCCTTCAAGGTCAATAAAGACCCAGGATTTAAGAGAACCTGTGCTGTAATATCCTATAACTCAGGGGTGTCCCAAATTTCCTGGTCAAGGAGATTATGGGATCGCAGAGGAAAGGGATGAATGAACTGTGGTGCATCTAAGGAGAGTCACCCAGAGAGAAACATTCTCTCAGGCTTTCACAGAAAGCAAAATGGCCAAGCAATGGCCGTGATTCGTCCCGAAGGCTGACACTAAGAACAGTTTCCCAACTTAATCCTGAGGGGATTTGACCCTGGAAGATACAAAAAAGCAAACAACAAAAAAAACAACAACAAAAAAGAAACAGAATGTTTTGTTATACAGGTCTTGCTTAAACTTCCCCTTGACCACCCAGCAGGGAAAAAAAAAAAATGCTTAATTACAATGCATGAAACACAGAGGTAGATTGGTGAGATGAGCTTTAGGAGGCTTAGATTAAATAGCCTCCAACATCACAAGCTTCACTGGTGGCTCACTGCAATTGCAGAACATTTGACTGTGTATGTATCTGCTTCCTCTTAGTCCAAAGAGAAGTATATTCTTTTCCTTTTTTTTTTCTAAGCAACAGCAATAGGGAGGTGCGTCATGCCCACACACTGTACTCTGTAGAACGATTGTGAAGTCAATATGCAATATGTCAACTTTCAAAGAAAAGAAAGGGGAAAAAAAAAATGTTGATTTAGAAGGGTCAATGTTTAATTGTTTTATCAATCTTATATACCTATATGTATTAATCTAAACTGATCTGATGATGAAAATATGTAATATAACCCGTGTTAAATTTAAAGAATAAAAAAAATCAAAAAATAAATAAACAAACAAAAGTTCTGAAACAAGAAAAAAAGAAAATAAATAAAATTCTTAAAAAAAAACAAACAAAAAAAAAACAAAAAAAAAACTTAACTTGCCAACAGGGAAGAGCAAGATTTGCCAAATAATAGCAATCCTTGCCATTGCTCATATCTGCTGTGAGTTGTCATTTGCCAGACATCAGCTCCAAACTGGGTGTGGACCCTGCCCAACTGGATGTTATTTTCCTTTGGCTAAGGAAGAAACTGAGGTTGTGTTAAAAATAGTGACTGAGCCAGGAAGTTAGCCTGCTTGGGCCAGACCAGCCTTTGAACCTCTAAGCTACACGGTTTTGTCATCCTAATGAAGGGAAATGGAGATGGGGAGGGGAGTGGGGAAGTCTTCAAATTCCCTTCTTTTCCCCCTGCCATACTTAAAAAGGAAATAGGACAAAAGAAGAATGCTTGTTCTGTATGCACATTTCTTCACAGCCTTCTGAGAAGTTTCTCAAAAGCTAAGCTTCCATCAATCCTGGAGAGATAGGATAGGCCAAGCACAGTGGCGGAATAAATGGTTTAAAAAGAACAGCAAGTGACCAAAGAGCTTCTTAGGCAGACACCTCAAATCTGGGGCAAAGCCCTCCTGTTAGTTTTATCTCACAAAAGGTAGGTAGAACTGGCTGTCAAGGTAATGCATTGCTACACTATTTGGAAAAACTACTGTTCTAATTAGATGAGCAAATAAATGTTCATTTCAATTTATTAATATAGCTGTAGGCCTTGCTACAATTTATCTCTCAGTTTTGAGACCAATCCATCTCGAGCTGGGAATCAGTGTGGTGAAGGAACGGGTTTTAATAATGGATGGAGGCGGTGAATTATTCAGGCAGAAGGGAGCCGGCCTTGATGCTTTCACTCACTTCTTTAATTAACTGAGGGATGCTGGGTTGTGGCAGGCCTTCCGGTCTCCATCAGAACTGAATGTTTCCCTGGCCGCGGAGGGGTTTCGTTCAGGCCCCTACTTGTCCTCAGAAAGGAAAAGCAGCTTTCACGTCCTCATTTTGCTCTTTTCTGTTCTCAGTTCTGTGTCTGCTTAGGTGAAATTTATGTAATTTCTTGAGTAATGAAAAAGATTTTTTGATTAAAGTAACCCTTGTGTTCTCCTGCCTCTCTGTATGACTTTAGCACATGAAAATCCAAAATATTTCAATTCTAATCTAAGTGTGGGAATGAATCAATAAATAAAAAATTCCAGTTCCAGTCACTTCAGCTCACTGAGCTTGGTTTAAAGTCATTTATTTTAGTGGCTGACAAAGCGAACTGCTACAAAAATGTTCAGAGATTCCCTTTGACATACCATCTAATAAACAAAACCATGATTCTCACCCACTGTAGCTTCTGTGACTTGTATAGAAAAAGTTTGTTATTTATGGAGGCTTGTAATATTCCCAAGTGGTTCCTGCGGAGAAAGGCCTCCCACGATTCAGCACTACCCAGGTGACAGACCGCAGTGAGGCCTGGGGATTTTTTTCTTTTCCCTGACCAGGATCTTCTGAGTGGGAAATGTATCCGGCTTGCAGAGTGTGGCCCGGCACAAATCAATGATTGTGCTGTGAGCACATTCATAACATGCTTAGGTAATTGATTATCCTTATCTGGATGATCTCTTTTGTTATTACCTGTTACCATGAAAGTTAAAAGAGTGCGCATAAACTATTATTCAGCAATTTATTTATACTGTGACAGGAGAATTTCTCTTTCCATTTCGTCACATCAGAGAGTAAGAGTCTGAGGGAGGTTTGAGTTTACCACTTCTCTGTAGAAATCAAATCACCATTTCGATAAATCAAAAGTCACGTTAAAAGCTCTGTGAAGTAAACAATGATGTAGATGAATTAGCAGCAGCACTGAAGTCAATACAAATCAAAGTGGCTTTATGAAAGTATTGATGTTTTCAGCCATTCCTAAGGTTGAATATATTTAAGCTTTCATCCCTCTAGGGCATTGTTGAGCCAAATGAATCTATTCACTCTGAAACCAGACTTTAGTTGTGGCTGTAGGCAAAACGAAGTACACTACCCCAAATAGGGTTCTTTCCAGACTGTGCACATCTAGCTGTGGCTAGCACGCTCAGAGTGAGCTGAAATTTCAGCAGTGACATATGGAAGAGGACACTGCTGCTGGTGGAGGCTGTGTTTCTATTCGCAATATAGAATCAGATTGTAAGATCATTTCAGGATATGGTAAATGTAAATGAATTTCCTCCTGAGCGCTGGGGCTACAGGTGTGCGCCACCAGGCCAGGCTTCATTTACATGACGCCTACCTAACTGTAACTTAGAGCTTCCTAACTCTGTGCAGTTATTGGGTATTGACTAATTCACTAGGTGCCAGAGTCTCGTTTTATGTATTTGAAGGTTTTATACTTGTGTCATATTTTAAAAGTCATGTAATACACTTATCCTGCTAAGATTTACTAAGATAACAAAGATCGCAAAATGTCAGATTATAATTAGTTGACTGTAGAGTACCACTGTGCATATTTTCTCAGACTATCTGTCATCATTTATTTTATTTTATTTTTTTGAAGAATTTATTTTATTTTATTTTATTTATTTTTTTCTTGTTTCAGAACCTTTGTTTGTTTATTCACTTATTTTTATGGCCGGCTCAGCCCATCCTGAGGGCAGGGCTGGCGCAGCATGTGGTGCCAGGGATCGAACTGAGATCCCTGAAGCTGCCTAAGCTTTCCCAAGCAGGCGCTTTAGACCACTGAGCCATCCTGCTGGGCCCCTATCTGTCATCATTTAAAGTGAAGGGAAGGGGCTGGAGATGTAGCTCAAGAGTCAGCTGGCAGTCTCAAGGTTCTGAGTTTCATTCCTGGTAACAAAAAAATAATAAAACAAATAAAGTGAAGGTAAGGAGCTGAGTGTGGGAGCCTGTGGCAGGAGAATCACTATGAGTTCACAACCAGCCTGAGCTACATAGTGAGACTCTGTCTCAAAAAGCAAACAGAAGTTATCCATTTATTTGGCTTTTTTCATTGTTCGACGGTTTTTGTATGCTGGATGTTTATTATAGTGTATCTTCTTTTTCCTCTTAGAATTATCAGAGCATCTAACAATGCCTTTTAAAGGACCAGCTTTGAATGATCTAGAGCTTACACAGAAACCTGATACTTATTAGAAAGAACACAGAAATGAAACATAAGCTTCTAAATGGGTGGAAGTCATTCATCTTTAAAGCCCATAAAAAGAGAGAATTGTAAATTAAAATGTCCACAATAGGCTCAACACCTCTCTCTCAGCTCCTCCCTCCCCGTGCCTGGGTGTAGCACTGGGGTGTGGGAATGCTTCTCTTAGACATGTGTAAATCACATTTAGCTCTGCTGTACCCAGGAGCACTATACTGAGAGGACTAAGGGGAGGGAGGCAAAGGATATTAAATACTGGACCAGAGGTTTGTTAACGAAACATTGACACAAGCAGTTTATGTGGTTGTAATAAAAAGGGGGGCCTCTTTCACTGCACCCTTTCATTACTTAGCAGTCTTTAAGAGGATTAGTGTGGGGGGACGCTCTTATCGGTTGAGTCTCAGGATTGGTAATGCTGAGTTCTTAATAGGTTGCCTCTGGATTTAGGATTACTGCGGTGTCAATTCTTCCAGGCTCTCAATAGAATAGAAAGCAGTTTGTTTTCCCCCCTTCAAGAAGGGCTATTGACTTGGTGATAAAATGACTTAGGACTCAGAGTTTATTCATACCACTCCCTCCTGCTTCTGTCCCTTCAAACTCAAGGATTTATTTATTTATTTATTTATTTGGGTGTCCAGTAGCCAACTGCATCAAAGTATGCACTCATTCTATCACTACTAATGTTAAGAAGCAGCTAACAATGCAAGCTTAATGACAACCAAGAGACTTTCATAATATTCATATTAAGAATCTGGCTCATTGAAAGGAAACCACTGAGAAGACAGAGCTGCGTTTTAGAAGCCCTGCATCCTCTGCCCTCCTGTTCTGAACGGTTTCCTCACAGTTCAGATAAACCACGTATCTGAGAGGACACTGAGGTGGACAAGTGACCCCTTTATTTTTCTAGGGAGTTAGAGGCAGCTTTTGTTGGCAGTCTTGTGAGAGTGCAGTGCGGACAGATCCGGCTGCTGCAGGTCCCGTGACTTTGCACTATTTTTAGCACAAGGAAGATGTTAGTTGTAACAGTGTACAATGGGCTAATCAGCCATAATAGAGCTCACACTGTTTTTCCCTTCACATTGCACTTATTATGTGCCCGGAATGTAAACAGCGCTTGCTTCTTACAAAGATGGCAGCTTGCCACGGTGGGACGCAGCCCGCTCTCACGCTCGGCTCGCACAAACTGAACAGAGGAGCCCAGGGCCCTGAACGAGCAATTGTTTGAATTTATGTCACTGGCAGCCTTAGACAAAATTGTTTCTTGTTGCTTCCATCCTCCCTATCTCTCCCAAATTACCAAGCATTCACATGTGCTGGCTCTCTATGCATGAAAATGATTTCACTTATTTCCACCCCCAGTTAAAGAATCCTTAAATTATATTTCACATAAAATCTTGAACGATGATACCCCTCTCCACTTCATATCCCCTGTGAGGTATGTTGAGTTTAATGCAGTAATGCAGTTTTTCATCTATAAAGACAAGTATAAAATGTACTGTTTAAAATTATTCCTAACACCAACAAGAAGTTTATTGTTTTGTACCATCTGTATGTGCCATTAATGGATCCAATCGTTTGTTCTCAAAACAAGTTCAAAGCAATTTAGGATAAAGCAAATTATTGTTGGTTAGGCTTCCTGTAATATTATTATGCTATGATTTTTTATGCAAAATGACTTGGTTAAGAGTTTTCTGAACTTTTATCCAAATAATGCACATAAATGGTACAAACATGCAGATAACAATAGAGAAGAGAATGCATAAAGAAAAGCGTTTCTAACCACAAAGCCCCCTGCTATGTACAGGCCCATTTCTAGTAGTGACTTATCACGTTTTATGCTTTTCAGTTCTTTTTCTAAGGATTGCCTTCTAAACTTTACATAGATGGGTGATAGCAGCATTTCTTGGTTCACTTCCGGAATCACCAAATATGTATCAAGTTCCTACCTCTGGCTACCTGCTCTTCTAAAACAGTCAGCAAAACAGGCAAAAGTCTTGTTCCTATAGTTTACGTTCCACTGGGGTGGTGACAAGGGCAGGTGGACAATAAGCACCATGGATGGACATTCGATGCGCTGTGTTAAGGAATGAATTCTGCTGCGGGACAAGAGATGGGAAAGGTGAGTGATGCAGTGCTAAGGCTGAGGCAGAGGTTGGAAGGTAAAAGCCAGCGATTAGAGACGGCCCCAGGATATGCAAGAGCCACCGTCTCCCACGAGAGTATGTCAGAGGAGGCACGTCCGGGCAGGAGGCTTGGTGGGCATGAAGCCTCGAGGCAGGGACATGCCTGGCTGGGTAAGGGATGGAAGGGAGGCTGGCAGGGCCAAGGCGGGGTGAGCAAAGGCTAACGCAGCATGAGATACGGTATGTAAAGTGAGGAACTAGGTGTCCCTTTTTAAATTTTACTCAGTGTGAAATGAAAATGAGTGGCAGGGCTTGAGTAGAGAATGCATCAAATCATATTTTCATGTTGCTTCACTGCGGGTGCATGCAGAGATAAGAACAGGAGCAAGAGATTACGTTCTAGTCTCTGCTATGATTCTAGTGAGTGGAGGGGAAAGCCTGGACAGGCTAAGGCTCACAGACTGGGTAGGAGGCGGTCAGCTACTGAGAGTGCACGTGGTTGTCGGATAGATTGTGTGTTGTAGACTGAGAGAGTGACTCTTGAGTTACCATAAGGATGAGTGACCTTGAAAGGTGACAAGGCAGACTGGGGAGAGAGGGGCTCGGCAGAAAACTTGGTTATAAGCATGTCAAATTTGAGGCACCCCTTGGGCATTAGAACGGTGGTAACAAAGAGAAGCGTGGACACTAGGGCCCAGAGGAACACAAGCTTGACGTGCGCATTGTGGGCGTTAGCCTATGGCATGTAGTATTGACCTTTATGATGCGGCAGACTTGCTAAGCAAATGAGTTCAAAAGCAAAGTCCAAAGCCCTAGCTCTGAGATGGTCTTACATTAGAGGATGGGATAAGTGAGGATCACTCTGCAAAGGAGGAGAAGGGCACTGGAAGGAAGAGAACAAGAAGACAGGCTATAAAACATGCAGCAGCCTTATGTGTCTCACGGTGAGGTACCCATGAAAGAGAAAGAACTGCGACGGGAATGGCGATGCGGAAGTGAAATATAAGACAGCACTAAAAATGTGCAAAGAACTGAACATTAGAAACATTTTCCTTAGAGTTTACAATTAGTACTGTAAAGTGGCCCTGCATGAAATAAAATATAGTGTCTTAGTTACTTTTTACTTGCTGCTGGGACAAATACCCGGCACTCAAAAGGAAGGAAGGAAAGGTTTATTTAACTCACATTTTGCGGAGGTTTCAGTCCATATTCTGCTGGCTCCAAGGCAAATGGCAGCAGTTCCTGGTGGCAGAAAACAGTGAAGAGCAGAAGACGAGCAGCAGCTGCGGCGTCCATCAAGCCTCTCTCTTCCCTCTACACTGACTGCCAAGGCCAGGGCTCCATGGCAAAGATCGGAGCTCCTCTGAAGTGGCGCAACTGCAAAGCGGCGTGACGACTTCTCCAGGAAAGCGGGACAGCAGAGAAGCCTTCTTTAGCTCCATTTGTGCTGTGTCACAAGATGACACAACGTATCAACGACCAAGCAGCATTACTATATGTTAGTAATAATCACTTTTTAAGTATTGTGAAATGTTCTGTCAACAGAAATTATATGCAGCAATGAATTGCTTTAACCAAGCATGCAACAAACATGCTTGCAAATGTGTATGAATTCTCAGCACTATATTGAAAGGTATAAAAATTTCTTTTATTTATTTCTTGAAAGGTATAAAAATGTAAAAGGTGCAATGTAAATACCAATGCAGGTCCATGTTGGAGAAGTCAGCTTCTGGCTTGAGTAAGCAAACAAGCAAAATAAATAGGCAAATAATGAACAAGAGGCTGTGCTCCCTTAAGGACTGTATGAATTATTTATTGCTGCATAACCAGATGCTTTGCAATATAGCAGCAGAAAACCACAAACAAGTATCATAATCTCATAACTTCTTAGAACCAGGAATTTGTGGAGCCGCCTAAGCAGTTATCCTCAGCTTATAACCTCCGAAGAGGGAGCAAGCAAGCTGCTGGGATTGTAGTTCTCTCCAAGATGGGCCAGGGTGAAGGGGCTGTCCTAGGCCCAGGCTGTGGCTCACTCCTGCAGGCTGCTGGCGTGAGAGGCCTGGTTCCACCTGGGCTGTTAACCCAAAGGCACTAATTCCTTCTTAAACCACAAGGCTCTCTCTAGAATGCTGCTACAAGGAAAGTGTGTAGTACGCAAACGTTTTAGGTATCAGAATGGAGAGAAGGTTCTACCTTAAGACAGTGCAAACGTTTTGTTACTGGCTGGTTTCTAGTATTAGAATGTGGAGATGTGTTGGTAGAAAGGAAAAACGTTTGCGGGATAGGGCCAGAAAACGGAAATGGGGAAAACGTCAGGTCTAGAGTGAGCTTTCCCCCTGGAGGAGCTCAGCCTGAGCACTGACAGCTGGTCTCTGAGCTACTTCCTTGCTCAGTGAGGGACTGAGTGCTATCCCGAGGATCACAGCAGCCTCTGTTTGAATGCTGAGAAGGACTGAAAACAACTAGGCCTGGAGGTTCTTTGCTAATCACATGCTTTCTATTGGGCAACAAGTCCACATTAGAGGGGCTTGGCACAGAGCCCTTCCTCCTCTGGCTGTGTGTCCCTTGTACCGAACTGATCTGTTTCTCAAGTGAGTGTAGCGAGCAGCTCCCCCAGATTCCTCCAGGGCCTCTTTTCATTAGGAAAGCTGTAGAAGCAAGAAGGTGTTGGATCTACATCCCTATTATATGACCACTCTTATCCCTTGTTGATTCCAAAATCCCTTCTCCTTTTGACACTACCTCAGATAATGCTGATGGCATCTCTGAGGAGGGCCTCAAGCCCTTTTCTGAAGACTGTAAGCCTTTGGTGCCATACTGTTAAGGCTGGGATTCAGAAACTGTCTATATAAGCAAGAAAATCCCAAGAGGCCCCTGACTTGTATAACAGTAAACAAACCTTGTGCCAGGAAGGAGATTCTTGCCTGATATTCCTTGAACGCAAGGAGTCCATAATCCTGGTGGTAGCCAGAGCTTTGGCTCAGTGGGATCCTGGTTCCTTTGGAAAGAGTGTGTCCCATTTGAGGGTCAGAACCTCACACCTAAAGTTGAGAGCTTTGGGGATGGGAAGCAGAGATTTTGGCATAGTGTCACTGGTTTTAACAATAATTATCTCTTTGTCAGCACACGCCGCATCTTGGAGGGCTTCATCTTTGTGGTGTGCCGTGTTGTCTCAGATGTGCTCTTCAGTAGGCCACTCTAATGCTCTGTGGACCAGAAGCTTCTGGGCGGTGTGATGTGCGATACAGCCCACGCATATTGTGAGTATGAGCTTACCTCCTACACCTTCTCTGCTATAAAACAAGTTCTCCTTAGGTAACATTTGTATGGTTTTGTAAAAACTAAACACCCAATAAGATCCTAGAATAACAATGTTGGTTGAGGTCTTGCAGTAGGATCAAATCTCTGTTCAGAATAGCTATCTATTCTCACAAAAATCCTCCTAGAATGGAGCAGATCCACTGTTCTCTACATTCCCTCAAAATGCGAGCTGGGCTATTTATGTTCAGGA
The DNA here is from genome assembly GCA_004027025.1 of Myocastor coypus. NCBI lineage: Eukaryota > Metazoa > Chordata > Mammalia > Rodentia > Myocastoridae > Myocastor > Myocastor coypus. Next base: position 8,390 of record PVJA010037494.1, on the reverse strand, counting down.
TCTAGCATTGGTCTCTGTTGCAGTGGCTTAGCAGGGTATTGGTATATGGGAATTCATGCTGTGATAAATATGTTGAGTTTCTCACTCTGTCACTGTAGCCATTTCATTTCAGTGATCAATGTGCCAGTTCAGGATTGATAATACAAAAGTTGGCTGACACCAACTGGCTGAGCTATTGTTTTCTACATGGTTGGTTACTGTGTTCTACAGTAGGTGCCTTCACTTGGACATTGATATTTACATTTTGGGTTCATATAAGATTTAACTCCTATCCTAAATGTTCTGTCTATGATCTTTCATGCTTTTTCACGCTCGTTCTCTGGACAGTTAACCCAATTTTTCCTTTTTGCCTTAGTTTTCTACTTTAAACTCATCATATAAGACTCCATATGGACAGAGAGGCACTGGGACATTTGCTGAGGGTAACACAAGCCTAGGCACCCCTCATGCAGCTGCCTTCCTCCTGATGGCTTGGCCATTCATGCTTCTGGATGTACGGTCTCCACCGTGTCATGAATGGATTCTGGACCCACCCTAATTTGTGACTAGTATATTTAGGAGGATCCAGCTTTGATTTGACACATGGTCTCTTGGTACTGTGTGGTCAAACATTTTTGACTCAGAGAGGAACACGTGCATATTAGAAACTGTTTTTTTTTTTTTTTTTTCCTCTAAAAAGTATGTTATGTTTAGCAGCAAATAACATGTGTTTGTTCTTCAGGAATCTGCATAATCATTTTGCCTTTGGAAATTGCTATAAACTTTATAATACTTTTTAAAATTTTGTTTTCTTGTATCTTATTTTATTTTTCATTTTATGTATTTGGTATAGGGCATCACTACACAGCTCAGACTTGTACTGATTTTCCTGTTTTCAGCCTCCCCAGTGCTGGGATTACAGGTGTGCACCACTACCCCCAGACTCAGTCACTGGTTCAGCGCGCCCCAGGGGTGAGGCCAGAGTGGCATGTGGGATCAAGGATCAAACCCTGGTTCCTGTGCTTGCTAAAGCAGGTGCTCAGGGGCTTGGCAGGATGGATCAGTGGTCTAAAGCGCCTGCTTAGGAAAGCTTAGTTGGCTTCAGGGACCACGGTTTGATACCTAGCACCAAATGCTGCGCCAGCCCTGCCCTCAGGGCAGGCTGAGCCAGCCATAAAAATAAATAAACAAACAAAAGTTCTAAAACAAGAAAAAAAAAAAAATTCTTAAAAAAAAAAAAAAAAAAAAAAAAAAAAAAAAAAAAAAAAAAAAAAAAAAAAAAAATTCTTAAAAAAAAAAAAAAAAAAAAAAGCAGGCACTCATTATACTGTGCTATCTCGCTGGCCCTGTTTCATTTTTTTTTTTTTTTTGAGACAGGGTTTCACTATGTAGTCCAGACTGGCCTTGAACTCTGGATGATCCTCCTGCCTTAGTTCCCCGAGTGCTGGGATTACAGGTGTCTGTCACCATTCCAGCTCTACACTACATATTTTTTTCTCCACTGACAGTATAAATACTTGTGTTCTACCACGCTGTGAGGTCCAAGTGACCAGACTAATGTATCATATCTTGGAACTATTGTTAGTCTTTTCCTGGCTTCAGTCCCACTCAAAGCCATGCTAGCTGATATAAAGTCTAAAACAGTATTTTTTTGGTGTTATATAAACTGCTGATCAGTATGATTTCATTCAATGAAATATATCGATCTGATGTTCTTTGGGATGTCCCAGCAATTCTGTCTCTTCAGGCTGCATTATGACAGGGCAGACAAGATAATGTGGCTCCCCACAAAAGTGCAAATGCATATTGTTGTCATTTCCATGCAAATGCAAAGTGCTTTTGATTCTTTATCTTCTTTGAAATGGAATAAAGTATTTTCTGCATCAGTGACCATAAACCACATATGCAAAGTTTTATTAGTCTCCTTCAGCAATGATACCATATATGGTATAATAGTTTCAATTGGGCAACATTTTAATAGAGATATTGTAATATTACTTAATTCTCAAGAACCAAGTCAGAGCCTGTATTCAGCACATCAACAACAACAAAATATAAGATCAGGACCCTCATCCCAAAATCATTTCTTTTTCTATGATAGGCACTAATCTCTGATACTCAATTTCCTGGAATTCATAATGCATTCGACTTACTATCATGCATGGGTAACCTAAGAATGACAAGCCATCTGGCCCTTTGTGTGAACAGTGGATACCTTATAGGCTAACAGCTAAACATGGCTGTGCCACGTGTACTAAGTACAGTTATACTTCTGGAGGCTGGGCACTGGGGAATTGACCTCCAAGTGTGTTTGGGAATGCAGAGGACTTGTGATTAAACTGTGGACAAGACTTCATTATTTCTTGATTCCTGTAGGATTTTCTTCTAATGAAAGGGACCATGGTAATATTACCTATCTCTAAATATGAAAATGTAGGACCTGGCAGGATGGCTCAGTGGTCTAAAGTTCCTGCTTAGGAAGGCTTAGGTGGCTGCTGCAGGGACTGCGATTAGATCCCCGGCACCACATGCTGTGCCAGCCCTGCCCTCAGGGCAGGCTGAGCCTGCCATAAAAATAAACAACCAAACAAACAAACAAAAGTTTTGAAACAAGAAAAAACAATTCTTAAAAAAAATATGAAAATGTACCTAGGATCTTTCTCCACTAGTTCTTAATAAGTTTCCTCTTATCACAAAGTATTTTATCTGGAATGAATGGCCATAGATCCCTTCGGGAAAAAACTAGAAGAGTCAATGCCATAATATTTGTCATAGGGGCTGGGGAAATAGCTCCATGGCACAAGTGCCTGCTTGGCAAGTGCAAGGTTGTGTGTGAGTTTAAACCCCAGTCCCGAAAAAAAGAAAAAAAATTTGTTATAGTGCTTCAGGTCTTGCCTCACAGGACATAGCTGCTGCCGTTTAATCTGAAGGTTGTGGGTCTGGACAATAACTTTGGTTCACGAACTGGACAAATGACATGGACATTTTTATCAGAGCAAGTGTCTACAGAGTCTTTGCTAGGAGCAAATGCCCATTTCTGGAAGTGTCCTAGGTAGAAATGGTGAAGTCCTTCTACCAGGGCTTTGTTCAGTCATAGCTGGAGGATAATTTCATATCGATGTGTGCTCAGCTCAAAAACTGGGACAAAATCTGAAGAATTTAATGTCAGCTAAAGGCATTCTTCTAAGCCCACTCAGCCATGAGACAGAATGTCCCTTCTAGAAGGGCCACCTGTGCAGCACATCTCAATGTCTACATGAAATTATAAACATAATTATTCGAAAAATTCATAAAAACAAAATCTTCATATCTTAAGTATTTAAAACATGAAAATTAGAAAATAAATATGATGGAATAAATTTTAAAAATTATTCTATTTTATTTCAATTCAATCCTTATTTATTTGTGTTATGGCCGGCTCAGCCTACCCTAGGGGTGGGGCTGGTGCAGCATGTGGTACTGGGGATCCAGCCGTGGTCCCTGTGATTGCCTAAACTTTCCTACGCAGGTGCTTTAGACCGCTGAGACATCTCACCAGCCCAATGGGATAACTTTTTGCCCCAGCCTGCCAGGCCCGTGTGCCCGCTGGGTAAGGTCCCTCGGCCCCTCTGCTTCTCTTCTGTGTTCCTGCGACTCACTTCCTGTTCCGGTCCCCGGTCCCTGGTCCCCAGCCATCCAGGCCTGTGCACCGGCTGGGTCAGGACCCTTGGCCCAGCTTCCCCTTCCCCTTTTCCTTTTTTTTTGAACCCCTCCTGCCCAATCTCCACTACCGAACCCATCATATATCTCGTCTGGCCACTGATCTGGTCCACGAGCCTACCAGGACTCCTCAATTCCAAAGCTCCACCTCCACCTACAGACCACACCCACGGGGCTTTACAGCAGCCAGCAGCCGGAGCTCCAACACGAAGCCGGGAATTTCTATAGGGGAACCAACTTGGAGGCTCCAGACCAAAGGCACATAGATATTTACAGCATAATGCCACCAAAGTGCAGAGGTTGCTTCCATACAAAATGATAACAACAAGGAGTAGGATGCGATCTCAGGGCCGGAGCCCACCCAAATCAAATACAGGAGACACTACCATGGAAGAAAATGGGAATCGTGCAGATGAAACCTCTGAATCAATAGCATCTGAGGCAGACAGACAAGTGCAGAAACTTATAGAGCAACCGAGATCAGAGATAACATCTGAAGTAAAAAAAGAGATACATGAAGTGGAAAAATGACTGGAGAAATGTATAGAGGAAATCAGAGCAGAAATAATATCTAAAGTTAACAAAGACATGTCTAAATCAATAGCATCCCAAGTAGGGGAACAACTACAGAAAAGTAGAGAGGAGAACAGAACAGAAATAATCTCTGAATTAGAGAGAGAAAGGATAACCATAATGACAGACTTCAATACTACTAAAGAAGACATCGATAAAAAATTAGAGGAGAATAGAAAAATGATGGAGTCCCTGACAGAGCAATATAGGAAAGAAATAGATCACGTGAAACAGTTTCAAAGAGATATACAAGAAAATAAAATCTCGACCACAGCCAGTGGGATAGCTCAGGGGCCTAAGCGCCTGTTTAGGAGAGCTTAGGAAATCTGCAGTTCAATCCCAGGCACCACATGCTGTGCCAGCCCCACCCCCAGGGCAGGGTGAGCCAGCCATAACATTAAAAAAAAAAGATTAAAAAAAAAATCTCAACCAATGGGATAACTTTTTAACTTCATAAGGGGATAACACCCCAACATTGTACCATCATCAGTCTTTAATAAAAACTATTCTACATGCCCTATAATGCTATATTTAACAAATGGTGCAAAATGGACTCCAGTAGATACATAAAAGAAATACTAGAACAGAACAAATATAGCTAATTAATAGACATGAAAAAAAATACTCTATGGGGCCAGGGATATAGCTCAGCTGGATAAGCGCCTGTCTGGCAAGCGCAGGGTCCTGAGTTCAATCCCCGGTACCACAAAATAAATAAATAAATAAATAAATAAATACTCTGCAGGCCTCCAAAATAGTCAAAGGAATACATACTAACACAATTAATTAAGTCTTGGGTCCTATGAAATTTCCAAATTTTGAAGTACACACACATTTTTATAAGAAATGCAAATTTATCTTTCTATAAATAAATTTGATATTAGGTTTCCAGAGCTATAAAAAAATCCCTTTACTATATGACTCTAGATTAAGACCCTATCCTGAGGAAATAAGAAATGTAAAAAAAAGTTTATATGTAAATACATTCATCTTCATTTTATTTGTTATATCAAAGCCTAGAAGCATCCCAGACACTCAAAATTAGGAAAAGGATTATAGAAACTGCATTTTCTCCATATGACATGGAGGAATATAGAAATTCAATTACAACATATGATGAATTTTTAATGTCAAGAGATAATGCTCACAAAATATTAAATGAAAGTGAAAGCAGCTATATACAGCAATACTGCACCCATACAAAAATCCACAGAAAGTTAGGTGGAAGAAAAAACATCTAAAACGTAAAGACTGAGGGTCGGCCAAATAGCTCAGCAGATTAAAGCACCTGCAAACAGGTAGAGGGGCCTGCCATGCCACATGGGCCTGTAATGCCAGCTCTTGGGAGGTTGTAAACAGGTGGATCACTACGATCTAGTAGTGAGACCCTGAACACCCTGTAGACCCTACCCCCACCAAAAACATTACTCAAAAATAAGCAAATATGTATATATATATAGTATTTATATATATATATATATATATATATATATATATATATATATATATAATATTTTAGGGAAAGGTCTACAGGGTGTTCAGGGTCTCACTATTAGATCATACTCATAGTGATCCACCTGTTTACAGCCTCCCAAGAGCTGGGATTACAGGTACGGGTGACACCATGCCCAGTCTCAGTTGCACCTCAGCATGCCCTGGGCATAGGGCTGGCACGCAGGCCTGGAGATGGAACCCCCAGCCCTTGTGCCTGCTTGCAAGTGCTTTAATCTTCTGAACAATTTGGCCAGCCCTCATTTTCTTATTTTACTTTCAGAACTTAGCAAGGAAAAATTTGTAGGTTCATCCCAAACAACAATAGCTTAAAGCTTTTAATAATGGGATGTGTTACGTCCCATCTCTGCACCTGCCCTTCTCACACACTTGTTGCACAGTGTGCTGGCAGTGTGTATGTGCAGTGCAGTTCTGACAGGAAATACCCAGTGTTAGCTCAGGCTGCTCACGCTGAGGGCACAGCTCTTGCTCTTCTCGTACCAGGTGAAGCTGTGCGGTCCCAGCCTCCTGTGCTCCTGGCTATTTCTCTACAAACTCAAGGACTGATCCTGTCTCTGTAGGTTTTTAATTTCCTACAGCTACTCACAGAATTCCAGAACATAATATGTTTAGGATTACAATTCTACTTTAAAGGAATAAATGAAAAGCAGACCTAGTCAAATGAAGAGACAGGTTCAGATCTGAGACAGTCTCTGACACAAACCTTCCCTGTCCTCAAAATCCTGGCACAGGAGTATGTGTTACCAATCCAGACACTTATGTGAACCAGGGGGTGAGGGGGGGTCCAGAGTTTTTTTTAGAATTTCTTTACCTAGAGTCATTTGCTTGAACCATTAGTCACATTGTTTAACTCAATCCCTAAGACCCCCTCCACCCTCCTTAGAGACTGGAAAGTTTGGATGGCTTTACATGGCTTGAACGTGAAACCTTTCAATCACATACTTGGTCTTTCTAGCATGCCTGGCTCCAGTCCTAGGGGCTCACCATGGCTCATCTTATTTGCATAAATTTAATGTCCTCAGAAGGACCCACATGCAGGTAGTAACAAAGTCACTCTTATTACTTGGAAAGCTCAAGGAGTTCTGAAGTTCAGCAGGCACGAAGGACAAAGGCCAGCCAAATCATTACACAGCTGCTATGGTTCATGTGTATTTGTCCCCCCAAAGCCTTATGCAGTCACTGGGGATAGTTCTGGAGTGTGCAATTCATTCATGATCCAAGGCTGAGATTATGGGTGTGAGAGCTACGCCCAGCCTGGGGCAGATGAGGAGAGAGAAACTTCCTCTATGTAGCCGTTGTTGCTGAGGCTCTCCTATGGGTTCTTGCTGTTTTCTTTCTTTCTTTTCTTTTTTTTTGTGGGACCGGGGTTTGAACTCATGACCTTGCACTTGCCAAGCAGGCACTTGTGCCACAGAGCTATCTCCCCAGCCCCGGGTTCTTGCTGTTTTGCTGTATTCTGCCACTATGAACTGCTGCTCTCTGCCATGTGCCACTCTGCTTTGGAGCCAGCTTTGTATGGACTGAAACCTCCACAAACTGTGAGCTAAATAAACCTTTCCTTCCTTAATTTTGAGCGTGGGGTATTTGTCCAGCAATGAGAGAAGAGTAACCCAGACAACAGTACTATCTGTCTCCTTCATAGGCTCTGGTATCCAAGGTGGAGGGCCCAGGCCTGGCATTCCCATATCTGGAGCTGGAACTTGGCAGGTATTTTTCTTTCAGTAAATTTGGCAGCACAGGAAACTTTGCTTAAGATCCATCAGTGTGCTAAGCAGGCCTTTACGGCCTATCAGTTTTTTCCAACTTGACACTACCTTAGCCCTAGTGACTAGATAAGGTCACTTTCCCAGGAATTAGTAATGCACTGACATTTTGATCCTTTTGTAATTTAAGCCATCAATTAGAAGACACAGAAGCAGCAGCTGCAAAAACAAAACAAAACTTTTTGAAAAATCAATTTTCATTTGCTTTGATGAGGCCTATCTGTAGAAATCATTAGCTAATTTTGAATTAACTAGGAAATTGATAGAAATGTATTAGCTTTATGCAAAGGAAAGCAACAAAAATAAATGTGGGATTGACAATTGCCTGGTTGTGTTTATGAGTGTTTAATCCTATCAATATTAAGGAAGTTCTAGAATGTATATTTATTTTCATTTTAGTTTCACAGTGGTCTGTTAGAATAGTAGTATTATATTTAGTAAGTCTGATAAATTAATTTCTATGCTAACTCTTCCATTCCAAAAGCTTATTACTTCTGGTAGATGATGTGGTTAATGTTTAGGATTAAGATTTAATCTAGTTTTTGGCAATTTTGATTTGCAGTTTTGACAAGTTAGGTTAAAACAAGGACTATTTCTAGACAATTTTTCAACTTCATAGGACTATATATTAAATTTCAGTCACTCAGAATTATACTTTGTCTTGAGACATTTATTTATTTATTGAGTCAGGGGTTTCACTATGAAATCTCAGTTGCTTTAATTTCTGTCCTTTGTAGTCTTAATCCTCAGTGCACTTTGAGTTTAACGTACTCTCTTTTTTTCCAGAAAGTTGATGTTCACCATTACTTATTTGAGTTTTCTCTGTTTTTCTGTTGGGAACTCACTAGTATAAATTTCACTCAT
>PVJA010037493.1:0-20227 GCA_004027025.1 Myocastor coypus | reverse complement strand
AGCTTTAGGAGGCTTAGATTCAATAGCCTCCAACATCACAAGCTTCACTGGTGGCACACTGCAATTGCAAAACCTTTGACTGTGTATGTATCTGCTTCCTCTTAGTCCAAAGAGAAGTATATTCTTTCCTTTTTTTTTTTTTCTTTCTTTTTTCTATGCAACATCAATAGGGAGGTGGGTCATGCCTACACACTGTACTCTGTATAATGATTGTGAGGACATTATGCAATATGTCAACTTTCAAAGAAAAGAAGGGGGAAAAGAAAAAAAAAAGTAATGTGGATTTAGAAATGTTAATGTTTAATTGTTTGATCAATCTTATATAGCTATATGTATTAATCTAAACTGATCTGATGATGAAAATACGTAATATAACCATTGTTAAATTTAAACAATAAAAAAATTGCAAAACAAATCTCCTGGTGGTCTCACAAATGTATTCCTATATTTGTCTTGCTTGAGTCAGAATCTAGGCAACCTCCACACATATTTTATATTCTCTTTTAAGCCTTTTTAAATCTAGAGCGGTCCCTTCCTTTCTTTTGGAAGCCACTTGCTGCACAATTTTTCTTCTTTAAAAAACAACTAAAATTGCTATTTTAGAAATACAGATTGAGGCCGGCCAGACAGCTCAGTGGACTAAAGCGCCAGTTTGGGCAGATGCAGGGGCTGGGGTTTGATCCCTGGTTTACCGTGCCTGCTCCGTCCCCGTCCCCGCCCCCGGGGGCCGCTGAGACCAGAGACTGAGACTGGGCGTGGTGGCGCATGCCTGTAATCCCAGCGCTTCCGAGGAATAAGGACCTTATGGGTTAAATCAAGCATGTCCCCACAAAGCCCTCTATGCAGAGATTGGGCTTTTTGAGATGGTAATAGGTCACCTGGAGGCTCATGGGAACTGCTTGCGCTGTTAAGAGGCAGGGCCTGGCTCAAAACCGCAGCTCCCTGGGCAAGTGACCCGGATGTGCTTCTCCCTCCACGCCCCTTTCCTCTCTCTTTCTGCTTTACCTCTGTCATGACGGGCGTAGCTTTCCCCTTATAAAGCCCCACTTTGTTTTATTGTTTGCCTTTTTGAGACAGGGTCTCGCCATGCAGTTCAGGCTGGCATTGAGCTCACTTTTGAAGCCCAGGCTGGTCTCAAACTCACACGATCCTCCTTCCACAGCCTTCTCGGTGCTGGGATTACAGGCGTAGGCCAGCATGCCCCATGGAATCTCTCACTTTGCACTTCCCGCCTTGAAGCCCACTGACTATAGACTGGAAAGGAGAGGCAAAACAAACCTCCCCTTTAGCTTGAGGGTGTCAAGTATTGTGCCTACAACAAAGAATAACTAAGATAGGATCACCCTGGCTTCTCACACAGAGCTTGCTGTTGGGACCTTGATTGAATTACAGGCATCTTATGCTTTTCTAAAGATTACAGTGGTTTTACTTTGTGCATTTGTAAGGCAGAGATATCACTGCGGTGGTTTTTGTTTCTGGATCTTTTTTAGTCAGTAGCTAGTATAGACTCTTTGTGTACCATTGGAAAAAAAAATCAAACAATTTCCCCAAAAGACCTTTACGGTGAGATGTCAGGGTTTGGGCTTACTATTGGTTGGTACTGGCACAAGTTGGGCATGGAATGTGGTCAGTTGTGATGCAGAGAACTTACTTCCTGACATAGGCTTGCTGTCTTTGAGTTTCAGGGAGTTGGTAGTCTTCAGGATCAGCTTCTTCATCCATGTATTTTACAAACACTGAATTATAAGATGCAGCTATTTCTTTTGCTCCTTCAGATATAATAGAACAGGGCCTTCAAGCCCCGTGCTAGTGGATGACAGCCAGACCTGAGGCCTGTGTCTTCTCAGAGGCATCATTGTATTACTTGTCCTCTCCCACCCCTTCGGCATTTCATGAAAAGAAAAAAAAAAAAAAAAAGGCCTCATCATGACTCAGATGCGATAAGAATAAATAATGATGGGTTTGGCCTCTGTCTAGCATATTAATTAGAAGCAGCTCCGATGAGCTTGTGTAATAACGGACTTTATTACTAGAGCTCTCCAGACACTAAAAGCAGGATGCATTGAGGCCCAGGAATGGGGTCAGCATCTATCCAGTGTGAAGAGGAGCAGTGAGAAATCCTTCAGGCTGAGTTACGTACTCCAAAAAGATATGTTGAAATCCTAACCCGCTCCGAACCTATGAACTGTTCTGTATTTGGAAACGCAGATGGTCTCCATCTCAAGATCGTCCAAGTTAGGGTTCTTGACCTTTCCACAGTCTGAGAGGAATTCAGTAGAATTTGTACTTGCAGTTCAAGCTTGGATCTGTCCCAGGCTGGCATTGTGCAATGGAGTCCACTCTCAAGAGGGTGGACAGTGACAGCCAGAACAGCTCCTCCCTGCAGTGACCAGGGGAAATGGCCAACACCTGCAGTATGTTGTATGGAAGAAAGGATGTGGGGGGCCTGGGGGTATGGGGCGTGCTTGGCATTTCAAAATTTCATTGCTTGACTTTTGTGGGGCTTTTGAGATAAGGCCTCGCTCTGCAGTTCAGGGCCTGGGCTTGAACTCACTATTAGCCCAGCCTGGCCTGGAACTCGTGGCAGTCCTGCCTCTGCCTCCCTAGCATTGGGGTTACACTCAAGTGGCCTCTCAATCGGCTCTGAAATACATTTATAAAATAGTACCCAGGATAGAGCAGAGCACCTCTTTGTTGTGCTACATCCCAGTTAATTTAAAATACAACAACAAACACCTTGAGACAGTCTCACTAAGTCTCCATAAACTGCCTAGGCCGGCTTTGAACATGGAATCTTCCTGCCTCAGCCTGCCAGAATGCTGGGACGACAGACATGTGTCATGTAATGAGCTGGAAGCGCATTTCTAATTTGTGATGCTTTTAGCACGTGGTGGCCAGACAGAGCTGTGGCAGTCAGTGAAGGAGTGGCTATAATCTCGCAGATGCAGGGAAGTTGAAAATAAGTTTAAGGGCCAGCCTGCTTGCATGGGCAGCAGCCGGGTTCAATCCCTGGCATGCCATGCATGCTGACTCCACCCCCCTGGGCATGCTGAGATATTGAGACTGGGTGTGGTGACGCACCTGTAATCCCATCTATGTAGTGAGGCCCTATAGACCCTGTATCAAATACAGACTTTTAATTTTTATTTTTTTGGCTGGCTCAGGCTGCCTTAACTGCAGGTCTCGAAAGGAATGGGGAGCTGGGGATCAAAATGCAGTTCCCTGTGCCTCACTGGGTTTACCTTAGCAGGTGCTTAGACAACTGAGCTAACCTGCAAGCCTCCTACCTTGTACTAAACACAAAAGAAGAAGAAGAGGAGGAGGAAGAAGAGGAAAAAGAGGAGGAGAAAGAACAAGGAGAAGAAGGAGGAGGAGAAGAAGAATTTGGTGCATACAATCCAACATAATGGATGGTCTCATAAGGAAAGGAGAGCTGGCCAAATGGCTCAGTGGATTAATGTACCTGCAAGCAGACACAGGGGCTGGGGGTTTGATCCCTGGGTCTGCTGTGCTGGCCCCACCCCTCGGGCACACTGAGATGGTGATTGGTGGCACTCCTCGTAATCCCAGCTCTTGGGAAAAGAGACAGATGGAATGACACAGGGAAGAAGGAACACATACAAAGTACAAAGCCAGAGGTGGTGCCAAGTGAGGTCTACATACCAGGAGGTCAGGGGTTACCAGGAAATCCCAGAAGCTGAGACCAACTGGCAATGACTCTCCCCACACGTTCAGAGGGTGCCCGGCCTGGCTGATGCCATTGTTTCTGGCTCCAGAACAGATAGCAAGTTCCTGCTGTTCAAAATGCCCTGGCTCAAGACCCTTTGGCCCAGCAGGACGGGAACGAGCACCCCTATGTCCCTGGACTCGGCTGCACTATGTGTATCTGCGGCCAACAACATGCCTCAGGGTCCTAGTTTCTGTGCACAAGAACAGTGGCTGGCGATGCACTCTGGTCTCCTTTGCAGCGACAAGAAGCAGAGGGAGCAAGTGCTTCCTCCCTCCCCTAATCCCATGACGAGCGTTGAGTGCATCCCCCTCAAACGCTGCCACCGGGTGGGGTGGTTCTGGATGATGTCTCTGGAGAGGCTGGGGCTGGTGGCCAAATAATACAGCAGATTTGCACTGCACTGTTCCCAGGGACAAGCAGCAAAGCTGGTGTGGACCCCACCCCGAGGAGAAGGGACCAGGGACACAGGGCCCAGTCAGCTGCTACCTTCAGTGAGGTTGAGGCAGGAAGAAAAAACTGAACTGGGGTGGATGACCTCCACTAGGGAACCTCCAAATGATATAGGGAAAACCGGTCCCCAACCTGAAAAGTACCTGGGACGAGTTCATGTTCTCTAAAACTGAAGAATGAATTTTAGGAACAAATGGAGGTAATGAACAGAACATACTTATTGAAGGAAAGAAAGCTGCTAAGAGAGAGAGAGACAGGAGGGGGGTCCCAGTGGGTGTTCCCCAGGAAGCTGTCTCTTCCAGGGACTTTTACAGAGGAAAACCACATGGTGAGGCAGTTTAAGGTTGTGGAGAAGATGTGGGAACTCTCTCAGGTGGGTATGAGTGGGACAAAACTGTGGTCAATCAATGAGATAACAAGCACCATTGCTCAGGTAAAATAGATTAAAACTGGGATCCAATGGGAAGGCAAGTCACGTAGCAAGCGGGCAAGAATACAGAGTAAGGTCTCTTCCTGTTGGGCCTGGGCTGGTGACTCTTTCTAGGCTCTTTGAAGGTGATTGATACCTACTTTCCCTGATGCCCACTCTTAAAGAAGTATGTCGTTATTTTGGTTTACTCTTGTCTTGAGATCTGGCCCACAGCAGAGGAGTGTCTGTCTCTAGTCGCAACGTCACCTCGTCTTCCATGTCGTCCTTGAGCGCCTGGCCCTGTCTGACTGCCTATAATATTTCTATCTAATTCAGCTACCTACAACACGGTGACAGCCTCCTTGGACTTCTGAGGTTTTTCTTTTCCTTTCCTCTTAAAAAAAAAAAAAAAAAAAAAATATATATATATATATATATATATATATATATATATATATATATATATATGGTTTCAGAACTTTTGTTTATTTATTTCCATGGCCGGCTCAGCCTGCCCCAAGGGCAGGGCTGGCGCAGCATGTGGTGCCGGGGGTCGATCCATGGTCCCTGCAGCCGCCTAAGCTTTCCTCAGCAGGTGCTTTAGACCACTGAGCCCTTCCGCCGAGCCCCTCTTTTCCTTTTTATTAGTATGTATTTGCAATACGTTCAGACACTCATGGTGGGAAAGCATACACACAATGCAGCTCCATCCCCTGCCTCCTACCCTCCCCCTTGCCCCCTCCCCACCACCTGTCTGTCCTCCATTATGGCTTCTTTTCTAGCTAGGCTTTAGTCACATGGTCTTAGTCCCAAAGTCACCCAAGGAAGTCCTTTGCATTTCCACCCAGGACACAAACAAAGGCTATGAGAAACACAAGTGTAAGAACCTAGGTTTGATAGCTTGTACCACACGCCCTGCCAGCCCCAGAACCCTGGGTGTGCCGTGCCAGCCACCAAAATGGGGTATGGTGGCGTACACCTGTAATCCTAGCACTGGGGAGGCTGAGACAGAGGGATCACTATGAGTCTGAGCTGCATAGTGAGACCCTGTGCCAAATACATAAGTAAAGAAATTATTTAAAAAACAAAGCAATATGATAGGAGGCTAACAATGATTAATACACTGCATATTTTCATTTTTAAATTAATCATTCAGAGTTTGAGGTAACAGTACTTAATTACAGTATAAGTAATATAGTACAGTCCTGAGAAGAATTAGTAGTATAGCTATCTTTTTTTTTTTTTTTTTTTTTTTTTTTTTTTTTTTTTTTTTTTTTTTTTTTTTTTTTTTTTTTTTTTTTTTTTTTTTTTTTTTTTTTTTTTTTTTTTGGTCTTTTTGAGACAGGGTCTTGCTATGCAGTTCAGGCTGGTCTTGAGCTCACTTTTGCAGTCCAGACTAGTCTCAAATTCATACCGAACCTCCTGCCTCAGCCTCCCAAGTGCTGGGATTATAGGTGTGTGCCACCGCGCCCGGTAGTATAGCTATCTTATTCTCATATTATTTCTCATATTTTTTCCTTTACTTCATTCTGGAATTTTATAAAAAGGAATGGGTCCTTTTTATAAAGCCTAGGACCTTGCTCCTGACTGGAGTGACAAGGAGAGCAGCTGCAGCATTGTTTGAGATGCTCAGGTTTCCCAGAGCTTAGCCCCTGCTTAGGTTCACAGTGATGACAAAAGAACAGGAGGAGGGGCCTGGCAGGATGGCTCAGTGGTCTAAAGCGCCTGCTGAGGAAAGCTTAGGTGGCTGCAGGGACCGCGGTTCGATCCCCGGCACCACATGCTGTGCCAGCCCTGCCCTCAGGGCAGGCTGAGCCGGCCATAAAAATAAATAAACAAACAAACAAACAAAAAAAAGTTAAAAAAAAAAAAAAAAAAAGAACAGGAGGAGAGCTGAGCTGAGCGCGGCCCAGGATGTGGGAGCCTCTCAGCTTGGCCTCCAGCAGCACAGAAACATTTTACAAATTAAAAACTGGAAAGAGCATTCATGATCTCACTGGCAGCAGGCACCCCCTGCAGCCCCCAGCTTCTCTCAAGAAGGGCACAGACTTCACTGAGGATCCACCTCACCCTGACACCCAGCCCAGGGCACTGATGTGGTCCCACGGGGCCTCCTGACGCCTGGATGCTGCCCGAGATCCAGGGACTCCGTGCTCCTTTGAGGGGTACAGGAGAAGTGGTAACTAAGTCCCCAGAGGCTGCGGTGAAGGTTCTTCCTGTCAGCCGCATGAGGTTTAGAATAAAGATTAGCTTTAAATGGTATTTCTTTCATGCCTGAATTTGAAAATAGCTATTTAAATGGAAAGCAATTATAAAGTGTTTCCACAGTAGGAAATATTAAAAGTCAGTTAATACCATCACGAAAATAATATTCAAAGTCACAAGTTAATTATGTGGTGAATCTGTTCTGACGACTAATTCATGAGGACTGAAAAAAATTTGGGCATAATCAACGTCAATTGACCCTAAGATGGTTAGTGAGGTTACCTTCAGGTGACAGGTGGTAGTGACTTTAGGGACCAGATCATAAATATAGGAAGGGGAAAATATTGAGAAAATGGAAGGTCTTTCTTTGAAATGTTTTAAAGGAGGCAAGATTGATAATCTGTGGCCAGTGTGGAGCCTGGGGCATCGACCAGATGCCATTAGAAAATCCTTATTAGGTCTTCTAAATTACCCAGAAAGAAAACCAAGCTAAATAAGAATAGAAACACATAAAATTCCCAAGTCAGAGAAAGCTTTGGTGGAACAGTAGAGCGGGTCAGGCATTTTTTTCTTTAAATGGTAGAAACAAAGTCCACAGTCGTTAAGGCTCCCTATGTAGAAGCATAGTTTCAAAGAATGTTTCAGATAATTAGCTTGGACTCGCATAACTTAATATAGGAAAATTTAAAAAGTATGAAATGGTAGTTTAATTACCGTTAATGATGGTATAATTGCCCATCAATACCCATAAAAAAGAAAGATGTAGGAATATCAGTAGAGAGCCTGCTACAGTTACAGTGTCATTTTGAACAATGCCTCCTAATTCCTTTGTTCTTGTGGCTTTCATCTGTGGGCTATGTTCACATATTGGGGACATGCTGTTAGTATTAGCAGAAGGAAGGAGATGTAGAGCAGAAGGGGCCCTTGGCCCAGGATGGGGACTTCCACATGCGCCTACCTCTCCTCCCACCTGCTTGCTGCTCTGCAAAGGAATTGCCGACTCGCTGGGTCTCTGGGCAGTAGGTGAAGCCACAGGCCTTGGGGACATCTGATCTTTCTCCTCTGCCACTGGTGGGTCACAAACTATACAGTTTCACAGTATATTTAATTTCACTTCTAAGATAAGGTTTACGTGAGATAATGTGAATTGTAAGTGTACACTTACTACATTTTGACAGATTCATCTGTACAACCCAAATCTCTATCAACATAAGGTAGCTTACCATTGTTCCAGAACATTCTCTCACATATCCTCTCAATAAATCCCCACACTAGCAATCTTAGTGACTCCTCTCACATTGCTGGGACAAATACCTGACCCCTAAAATGAAGGAAGGAAAGGTTTACTTAGCTCACAGTTACTGAAGGTTTCAGTCCACACTCAGCTGGATCCAAGGCAGAGAGGCACATGGCAGAGGCCCACAGTTCATGGCGGCATAACAGCAACAATAGCAACAGAGAGATCATCTGTCTCTGTCTCTTATATTACATTCAGGCTCTGTGCCTCAGGCTATCCACCTCAGGCCACACCCATAATTCCAGTGGATCATGAGTTAATCTTGAACTGTAGAAGTCTCCAGCCCATGGCTACAGGAGGCTTTGGGGGGACAACCAGACTCAAACCATAACACTGGCCTTTCAGGCACAGTCTCCAGGCTGTTTTATTTATTTATTTTTTCAGGTGTTTCTCATTTGCCAGCCATAAAATTTCATGCAAATGGAAAAACAGGAGCACTGAGCCGGGTGTGGTGGCTCACGCCTGTAATCCCAGCACTCTGGAGGCTGAGGCAGGAGGATCGGTGCAAGTTCGAGACCAGCTTGGGCTACAAAAGTGAGCTCAAGGCTAGCCTGAACTGCATAGCAAGACCCTGTCTCAAAAAGACAAAAATAAATAAATAAATAAATAAATAAATAAATAAATAAATAAATAAAAATAAAGAAAGAAAAATAAAATAAAAGAAAAAAAGAAAAACAGGTGCACTATTCATGTACGAAGTTCCTTGCACTCAGCAAGATGTCTTTGTGATTCACCTGTGCTGCCACTCATACGAGTAGTTTATTGTTAGGTAGCAAGTCTGTTGTGTGAGGATTCACTGGAGTTTGTTTCTCCAGTCTCCTGAGGACAGATGCTTGTTTTCCTTGTTCCTCCATTTTTAGATTTTTAAATATAGTTGCGATGAACATTTTTGGACAAGTCTTTTTGGGGACATGTTTTCATTTTTTCTTGGGCAGACACACAGGAGTGGAATTACTTGGCTTTCTTGTGCATGTTTAATTTTATACAAGAACAACAACAAAAAAATCCCAGAACTTTTCCCAAGTGTATATTCTAACTTTTAAATTACTCTTATATTTTTAAAATTTTGATATTTTATTTGATAGGGTAATCCTAAGAATTGCTGAAATTAACCAATGTCACTTCTGTTTTAAGAATTTCCAAGAAAGGTAATGTTTATCTCATTATTCTTTCTGGGTACTGTGTAACTTCTATAAGAATGAACATAACTGAAATTAGTGTCACTTAAGCCCATTTCACTTGTTTACTACTCCTCTCAGTTATTGAGTTAAAAGAAATATTTGGGGCTGGTAAGATGGTTCAGCAGTCTAAAGCACCTGCTTAGGCAAGCTTAGGCAACCGAAAGGACTGTGGCTCGATCCCTGGCAGCACATGCTGCCCCACCCCCAGGGCAGGCTGAGCCAGCCATAAAAAAAGAAACAAAAAAAAAGAGCTGGTGTTATGGTTTATGTCTAGTTGTCCCCCCAAAGCCTCATGGAGTCATTGGGTGGGGACTTCTAGAGTTTGAGACTTGATCCATGATCCCTGGGATTATAGGTTTTAGAAGTACTTCTGGGATTATGGGTGTAGCCTAGGGTGGGAGCTAAGGCGGAGAGCCTGAATGTAATATAAAGAGAGACAGAGAGACAGACTGGAGCTCTAGCTGTTGCTGTTGCTCTGCTGCCGTGTTGGTTGGCTACCTCTGCCACCATTTTGTTGCTGTTCTGCTGCCATGAACTGGATGCTCTCCACGCTGCTGCACTCAGCCTTGGGCCAGCAGAATATGGACTGAAACCTCTATGAACTGAGAGCTAAATAAACCTTTCCTTCCTTCATTTTGAGTGTCTGGTATTTGTCCCAGCAACAAGCAAAATGTAACTAAGACAGCTGGGCAGAGAGCGTGATGGTCTAAGCAAGCACAAGGACCCAGGTTTGATCCCTGGTACCACATGCTGTGCCTAGAATCCCAGGTGTGTCAAGCTGGACATTGAAACTGGGCATGGTGGCACATGCCTGTAATCCCAGTGCTAGGGACCCTGAGACAGGAGAATCACTGCCAGGCTGAGCTTTGTAGTGAGACCTTGTAGCAAATATATAAAAGATTTTTTAAAACATTAAAAAAATATTTAAACAAAATTCATGAGTGGGCATCACACACTTATTTAGGTTAAGTTTGAGTGTATGAGGATTCCAATTTGCTGAAGAGAAATTATTTCATAAATGACATGCTTTTCCCTCTTTTCCCTTAGTATTGTCAGTCTGAAAAGGGTAAAAGGAGTACTTTAAGTAAATACTAGTAGCTTATTGCTATATTTGTCCACCTTTAAGCCCTTTCCCTACTGAGCTGAAATCCAGGGTTGCTTTTGCTGGGAAAAGCCCCATCTCATTGCTTAAGGAGAAAACCGGTTTGATTTAGGACTCATTTTTCTCTGCTTAGTTTAAAAGTTGTGTTACACAGAATCCGTCCTGTACAGGAGGACTGAAGAAACTGCTGACTCTCTGTTTGCCAAAGCAAAGAAAACCAGACCAAACCGAACCTGGAGTTGGTGGTGATGCGGGGATACACCGCCCTTACAGAAGGGGAGCTGAGACCAGCCGCGAAGAGCAGTTTCCTCAGCATCAACAGCTGAAGGAAAAGAGAACACGTCTCTCTTTCTCGCCTGAGAACTGTGATCTTGCCGACGGACCCAGCCTTTGCTTTCCTCTGTCCGTCTCTCCCATCTGCTGTCACATACATGTACGTTCCCATTCAGATTCCTATTCCACCTCTCCACGCACTATTGTGTTCACTGGAAAAAGTTACACAACTCAGAATGTGCCCTCTGACTATTTTTAAGTGTACGGTTCAGTAGTATTAAGTATATTTGCACTACGACACAATAGAACTGTAGAAAGTTTTGTATTTTTGCGAAACGGAACTGCCACACCCACTGAACGCCTGGACAGAGCCATTTTTCTTTGTCTCCAGGCATTTCACCTCAACTCATGCAAGTGGAGTCATACAGGATTCACCTTTTGCACTTGGTTTATTTCCACCAACATGTCCTTAGGGTTCATCCATGTGAAAGCATGAGTCAGATTTTCCTTCTCTTAAAGAGCTGAACCCTACCTAGCCCACGTATTCATATAGCATGCTTTGTTTACCCATTAATAAGTGGATGGCCATCAGGGTTGTTTCCACCTCGGGACTGTTGTGATAGTGAGTGTGCAAATAGGCCTCACCTGGGATTTGAGATGCGTGCGCAACAGTGGGGTTTCAGGATCATACCACAGTCCTAGTTTTCAGTTTCTGAGAAATTGCCTTAAAAGCCTACAGATAATACAGAAGGATTCCATTTTCTTCCTTTGTCATCATCTATTTTGTTCTTTCCTTTTTCTCTTTCTTTCTTTTTTAAACTTAGCCATCTTAAGAGGTGTAAGGTACTCAACATACTGAAAATTTCCTGTACATTTTTTTTTTTTTTTTTGGTGGGACCGAGGTTCAAACTCACAACCTTTCGTTTGCCAGTGCCACAGAGCTATTTCTCTGGCCCCTTTCTGTAAATTAACACATAAAACATATATGTTTACAGGGTGAGAACATATATATACACATATATATATATTTATATATATAAATTTGTTATAGTAAGTAACACATTGACAGTGGCCCCCCTGGAATCCTCCCCCTCACTTTGGGCACATTTACCTCATTGTCTGCCGTGTTTGGAAGCAGTTACCTTTGGTGTGGATCTTCAGTTGCATGGTCATGGCTGTCTCAATGTCCTGCACTGATTCAACATGTTGACCTTTCATGGCCATTCTGACCTTGGGAAAGAGCCAGAAGTGTCACGAGGCCCTCCTGTTGGATGTCACCTGGCGGCAGTACTCACTGTACTGCTTTATGAAGACACCCTGTAAAGATGCCCACAAAAGGCTGGGCGTAGTGGTGCATGCCTGTAATCCCAGCACTTGGGAGGCTGAGGCAGGAGGATTGTTGTGAGTTCGAGACCAGCCTGGGCTACAAAAGTGAGTTCAAGGCCAGCCTGAACTGCATAGCGAGACCCTGTCTCAAAAAGACAAAAAAAAAGATACCCATAAAAGAAGCTTTGCAGAACTGCTTCAAAGAGTAGTAACCATGAGGGATAAGTGTGCTCAAAAGAGAGGGGATGGAGGGCCGGGGAGACAGCTTGGCAGTCTACGTGACTGCCTGGTAAACATGACGACCTGAGTTGAATCCCTGGTACCACATGCCATGCTTGCCAGTGAAACCAGGTGTGATGGTGCATGCCTGTAATCCCAGTGCTGGGGAGGCTGAGACAGGAGGATCACTAAAAGTCCAAACAGCAAGCGAGATTATATCATAAAAATAAATAAAATTAAAATGAGGGAGTATTTTTAGAGAGATTAGTGGAGCTATTATGTTATTGTAATACATTCAAAAAATTTTAAAATATTCACCATGTATTTTGATCACATCTTTCTTTCAATGTATTTGTATATCATGGAATGGTTCCATCTGGTAAGTATCTCTATCTTCAAGTTTTGAATCATTTCTTTCTGGTGGGAACTCACCAACTCTTCTAGCTTTCTCTGAAATGACTGGGGCGTTATTGTGACCTGTGGTCTTCCTGCCTTGTGCCACCATACAGGAACTCAAGGTCTCCTCTGTAATTTACCTGTGATTTAACACCCACTCACCAACCCTCCCTGTACCTCCTCTGCCCTCTGTGCTTCAGGCTCTGCCCACTAGTCTCTGTCTTCAACTTCTGTGAGATCGATTTTTAAAAATTTCAAGGGGGCCAGCCAAATAGCTCAGTGGATTAAAGAGCCTGCAAGGAGAAGCAGGGACCAGGGGTTCAATCCTGGGCCTGATGTGCCGGCCCTGCCCCCAGGGCATGCTGAGAGAGCAATTGAGACTGAGCATGGTGGCCTGTGCCTGTAATCCCAGCTCTTGGGAGGCTGTGAACAGGCAGATTACTGAGTCTGATCTAGTAGTGACACCCTGACCACACAGAATTTGTTAGAAAGGCAATCCCTACCCCCTTTTTTTGAGAGGAGGTGGGGTCTTGCTATGTAGCCCAGGCTGGCCTCAAATGCAGGTGATTTTCCTGCCTCAGCCTCCCAAGTGGTGGGATTACAGGTGTGTGCTACCAGGCCTGGCTTAAGACAACCCTTCCTGAACAATGAGAACACTTCGGTAACCATCAATGATGCACCCTCCCCTGTGTAGTATTTCATTCTCTGAAAAACAAAAGATGAGATAGAGCAGACTCAGAGAGACTGCAGCCTGCAACCTTCTGGTTCCTTTCTACATTTCTCATTTCCAAAGTAATCATAGCAAAAAAAAAGAAGCCCACAGGCCTTGCTTTTGATCCTACTGTATTTCATTTCCTAAAATATGTATTTTTAAAAATATATTTCTCCAGCTGTAGTAGACTTCTGAATACTGAGGTACAGCATGACAGGACTTTTAAGAAGTTGGCCTCTGGGGCCAACTAGTCGGTTTGGCCCCTCCTCCTCCACCACTGGCTACCACCTGTGTGAGCTGGCTAAATTGCTCAGCCTCTCTGTTTTGTCCACTGTAAAATAGGGAAAATGAATTCTTACTTCATAGGAAGATTTCAATAAAATGGGTTAACACTAACTAAGGTGTGACAGCCCAATATAGTTCAACTGTTGCTGTTAGAAACAGAAAAGGAGAAATTTTAGGAAGAGTAGAGATTGAACGTCAAAATTTGAAGCAAGTTAATAAAAAACGGCAATGGGGCTGAGGATGTGGCTCAGTGGTAGAGTTCTAGCCTTGCATGTACAAGGCCCCAGGTTCGATGTCCAGCACTACACACACATCTGGTGTTCATTAGAGGGTTACTTGAAGCACTTTGGGAAAACCAACAAGTGATACTGGTCAAGAGAACTGCTGAGTAGTGGTATGTGGTACAAGCCCTGTCAGGGAGTAAAATACACTGGGAAGCGACAAACATCTCCGTACTGGGTCAGGGACACACACACAGGGCAGTGGAAAGGATGTTCCTACTGTATGACGAGGTGGCATTTTAGGGCAGCATGAAAGAGAGGGACTGCTCAAATGGTACTTACGTAGCCATTTCGAAAGAAAGAGAAGTTGGATCCGTGTCTTAATTCTTATGCCAATATAAATACTGGATCAATCAGTGGTAAAACATAAAA
Organism: Myocastor coypus; assembly: GCA_004027025.1. Taxonomy (NCBI): domain Eukaryota; kingdom Metazoa; phylum Chordata; class Mammalia; order Rodentia; family Myocastoridae; genus Myocastor; species Myocastor coypus. The sequence continues at coordinate 5,989 of PVJA010037493.1, read as the reverse complement.
TAAAACTGTTAAAATGTGATAGCATTTTTTTTTAAGTCTTGCAATGAGGAAATTTTTCAATGAAAAATATGAAAAAAATCTGAAAAAATTTGAGAATATAAAATTAAGGGGGGCCCAGCGGGATGGCTCAGTGGTCTAAAGCGCCTGCTTGGGAAAGCTTGGGCGGCTTCAGGGATCGCGGTTCAATCCCCGGCACCACATGCTGCGCCAGCCCTGCCGTCAGGGTGCGGGCTGAGTCAGCCATAAAAATGAGTGAATAAGCAAATAAAGGTTATGAAACAAGAAAAACATAAATAAATAAAATAAAAAAAATTCTTAAAAAAAAAATAAATAAAATAAAAAATAAAATTAAGAACTTGCTGCATAAAAAGTACCAGAAACAAAATTAAAAGCATATCAAAGGACTGGGGAGATAGCTCGGCAGTTTATGCACCTGCCTGGCAGGCACAAGGGCCCAGGTTTGATCCTGAGTACCACATGGCATATTGGCCCTCAAACTTTCGGCATACAGTGCTGGTCACCGAAGCTAGGTGTGGTGGTGATGCCTGTAATCTCAGTACTAGGGAGGCTGAGACAGGAGGATCACTATGAGTCTAAGAGACCCTGAACCAAATAAATAAATAAATTTTTTAAAATTAAATTTAGGGGCCTGGCAAGATGGCTCAGTGGTCTAAAGCGCCTGCTTAAGAAAGCTTAGGCGGCTGTAGGGACCGTGGTTCGATCCCCACCACCACATGCTATGCCAGCCCGGCCCTCAGGGCAGGCTGAGCTGGCCATAAAAATAAAGAAACAAACAAAAGTTCTGAAACAAGAAAAAAAAATTCTTTAAAAAAATAAATAAAATTAAATTTAAAAAACCTGCTCACAAAGGCCTATTTCCTCAACAACTAAAAGATATCATGAATCCACAAGAAAAACACAAAACAAAAATGGTGCAATGCGCAAAGGATAGAAAGGCAGCTCAGGGAAGAGAAAAACCAATGGACAGTTAAAAACCACATAAGCCCACTTCTCCGTTCATAATGACAAGTGTTCGCAACATGCCAGCAGCCAGATGGAGCGCTGTGGGTCAGCTGGCTCCATACTCACCACCTCAGGGTGAAGGCATGGAGATCACATCCTCAGGCCCTGGTAGTGGCCTGAGGTAGTAGTCATCTGTCACTACAAGCAAGCTGTGCAAAGATGAAAGTCGGGAAATACGCAGCGCACAGCAGATGAGGGGACACAGGTTCGCTGTCCATCGGGGGTGGGGAGGACAGGAATGATGCTCCGCTGCTTTGAGGTACAGCGGCAGCTGGCAGGACCCAAGGGTAGGTGAGTAGGAGTGGGGCTGGGGCTGGCAACAGTGGGGGCTGATATTGGGGAACCCACCTCCCCCAGTGGCTTTTTCCTCACATCCTGGCACACAGGCTGGGGTGGCTCAAAGATAGCCCATGTTCACAGTCACCTGGAGTTATTCCGGCTGAGACTCTTGGGCACTGTGATCTCAAGAGAGCCAGGGCCTCTCACAGGAAGGGCCTCCTGAAGCAGTCTGCTGACAGTGAGTGCGGAGCTGCACGGCTCTCCCTGGTCTGGCTGTGAACACATAGCATCCCTTCATGGTACTCCATGGTCCAGAAACATCACAATCCCACTCAGACTCAAAAGACAGAGACCTTGACCATGTCTCTCAATGGAACGAGTGTCCAGTCACTGGTGGCCATGCTCAAAACCTTCACAGTGCAAGGATAAGCCCCTGGACGGTATTTAGAAGGTAATTTTTCAAGATCTACCAAAACTTAATATGCAACCATCTTTGGAACCAAAGGTATCTTAAATGGACATTTCCTTGAGCCCGATTTTCTTCCTTATGCCTCCAAACCCCTGCTCTCCTTTAGGTTATCTCTGTCTAGGTTCTGCTTCTGACAACCCTGCTCCCTTCCAGAATGTTCTTTGCAAAACAATTAAAGTCTCCTTCAGGTCCCAGCCAGAGTTCTCTAACCTCAGGCCAATGGCCTCTCACAGCCTGGTCTCCGCAGGTTCCCTTAGAGCAACTCTGGGGAGAATGTGCTGACTCTGGCCCTGCAGGCAGCAGGAGTCCACAAGGGAGTTGTTGAAGCTCTATACAATCAAAATCCCAAGATTTCCCACTGATTATAAGGCACGGTCTAACCACACAGAAAATGTCTAAATTAAGGGAAACCATTGCAGTAAAGGAAAGATCCGCCATGAATCCCCCGCTGCATGTACCACCCCGCTTGGAACCTATTCTCACCACTTTCAGAAGCTGTCCTCTTTCCAGCCTCTATAGGTGTGATCAAGAATATCGCTAGTCCTGTGCCCAGTGCCATCCCACATAAAGTTACCTAACTCTGCAACATCTAGCTCATTCCCCAAATCAAAATCACCACAAAGGGTAAATGTTTTGAATGAATTCAGGCTATCAAGGCCATTATACCACTAAAGACTCTTCCCAAAAGGGACTTCCTAAACGGCTTCAGAAAAAGTGCCAGGCATGACGGGATGTACATTTGAAGGAGGGGGAGAACTTCGAGGGGCATGTGTGACAATGTGTCTTCTCCTGTGAAGCAGTTTTAAAATTTTTAAACATTTGCTGTAGTTTTTCATTGAGCTTCATCTGCAAGGAGACCCAGATTCTCTCAGCTGACATCATGTTGATCCTGCTTCTCCTAACACTCTTCCGCCCACCACACTGTGCTGCGTGGGTGAGCTACCACCGTGGAGAGAGCCACCCTGAAGCGTGGCGGCGTAGCTCAACGTGCCTCATCTTTTTTTTTTTTTATTTGATGCAAAATAAAACAAACTTCATAACAAGTAAGAGAATAACAATAGTTAATACAGTGTTACACTAACTTTAAAAGTACTCAAGAGTACAAGAGGTAGACAAAACTACTGTTACAGAAAAGAGAAAATAGCACAAAACCTTCTTTCAATGAACTAAAAGAAACTGTTAGTGTAAGTTAAGTTAGCATATATATTCCATTTGACCAGGCTATTCCCCTTCTGGGTATCTTTCCAACAAGACAAAATCCTCCCATTACAGGGAGGCATATACACCCCTGCGTATAGCAGCACTTTATGATAGTTAGAGCTTGGAAATGGCCTGTATGCCCATCTGCAAATGAACATGTAAGGCACACATGGTGTCTACATACAAGATGGCACATTACCCTGCAATATCTCTCATCATGTCCATGGGTCAAGAATCCAGGGACAAGGGCCAGGGAGATAGCTCAGGGGCACAAGTGCCTACCGGGTAAGTGCAAGGTGCTGAGTTTGATCCCAGGTTCCACAGCCGCACAAAGAATCCAGGGACTGCTTAGCTTATCTGTTCACCCTCAGGTCAGTGGGCCGCAGAGCTCAGTGCCTCAGGCTGTGGCCCCAGGGTGACCTCATTTTATCAGGAGTGGCCACCTCTCCACCTGGCAGCTGGATTTATCCAGGCAAGACAGTGAGAGGGCAAGCACATGTCACCAAGAGAAAGAACACTCCAAGCTGGAAGTCACTGGTCATCTAATCATGATCTGGACCTTGCTGCTCTGTCCCCAAGGGGACTGCACAGGTGAACAGCAGAAGTGCAGAGAGCCGAGCATAACTACTCAGGGCTCTGGGCAAACCCACTCTTGCTCGAGGAGGACCTTGGTGCAGGTTCCCACAGTTACTGACAGAATATTCTTCATGTCCCAAGAGCACTGTACTCCTAAACCCAGAGTCCTCTGACCAAAGAACAATGCATTGTGGAGAGCCACAGTGAACTCTGAAGTTTCACTTGAGTGGACACTTAAGTCCTTCACAGGAAAGGGCTGTGCGCCAACCCCTCTCCTACACCTATGTCTGAGATCAGAAAACAGCCAGGTGTGACGGTGCATGTTTCTCCTCCCAACTGTCTTGGAGGATGAGGCAGGAGGATTGTAAAATTGAGCCCAGACTGGGCTAGTCAGTAACTTAGTGAGATCCTGTCTCAAAAATTAAATAAGGGGCTTTGCCAGACTGGGGAAGGAAATGTAAGAATACTTCCTCTCATATAATGGTCCATCCAGACGAAGAATGCTAATGAGCTGTAGAAAGAGACCAGGTGTGTATGTGCGCACGTGTGTGTGCATGCACATGCATATGCACGTTCCTCTAGTTCCACCCATTCTTTCTTAGCCCCTCTTCTATAGTATCTCGCTGTTCACAGCTGGTCCCCTTGACATTTGACCTGTCTGTTTCTTTTAAGAGAATCACCTTCAAAATTGTTGGAGATGTTGCTTGGCATAGTGGCGCATGCCTGAAATCCTGCCACTTGGGAGGCTGAGGCAGGAGGATCAGTGAGAGTTCGAGACCAGCCTGGTCTACAAAAGTGAGCTCAAGGCCAGCCTGAACTGCATAGCAATACCCTGCCTTAAAAAGACAAAACAAAAACAAAAACAAAAAAGCAAGATTGTTGGAGATGCGACAGTAACACAGCATGGGATGTTATGCCTGAGATGATCCTCGGTGAGGAACAACCCAACCCAACCATATTTCAGAGCTACAGAGACAATGAAAGTAACATTACAACATTGCTACAGTTTAGTCCAGAATCACCCCAAAAGGATCCTGTATACAGAGGTGGGGATGTCGGATGGTGACACCATCTTGGGGCACTGGACTCATCAGTGGATTCATCCGAGGAACCCACAGCCGAATATGTGCCCTGGTCAGAAGAGGCAGCTTACTAAGTGGTCACCTTGGCAGGTGTGTCTGCCTTGTGACCTTGCACTTTGCTTCCTCATCACTGTGATGTGAGCTGCTTTCCTCTGCCAGGCCTTTCCTGCCCTGGAGCTGGCCAATCATGGGCTAAGTCCTCCAAAAACCCAGAGCCCAAACAAATCTTTTCTCCTGTAAGCTGTGGCTATCAGGTCTTTTGTTCCAGTGATGAGAAAATGACACCTCAAACATGTAGAAAGTGGGCCGGTGAGATGGCTCAGCAGTCTAAAGCACTTGATGAGGCAAGCTTAGCTACTGCAGGGACCAAATTGTTCGATCCCCAGCACCACATGCTGTGCCAGCGCCACCCCCAGGCAGGCTGAGCTGGCCATAAAATAAAATAGTTCTCTGGGCTGGGGAGATAGCTCAGGGGCACAAGTGCCTACCTGGCAAGTGCAAGGTCCTGAGTTCAATCCCCGATTTTACACACACACACACACACACACACACACACACACACATAGAAAGTGTTGGTCACCTTTCTCCTTTGCAATCTCTTCACCTGTCCTCTCTTTAGCTGTGAGGTTATGACCCTGCACCTGACCACTGTGTTGTCCTGGGTCATGCACACATCGCCTGAGTGTATGTGGGACCTCAGCCTAAGTCACAATCTGCACTATAACACGAGTCCCAGGGGATAGATTGCCATTTATAAGGATTGGTCTCAAGCATGGACACACATTGGTATCCCCTGCAGAACTTAATAATACTGATAGGGCTGGGGAATAGCTTGACATTCTAAGTGCTCGCCTAGTAAGTGCAAGGACCCAGGTTCGATCCCTGGTACTGCATGCTGTGCTAGCCCTGGAATCCTGGGTGTACTGTGCTGGCCACCAAAAGCAGGCATGGTGGGGCATGCCTGGAATCCCAGTGCTGGGGAGACTGAGACAGGAAGATCATCATGAGCCGGAGCTGCACAGTGAGACCCTGTACTAAATAAACAGAAGGTTGGGGCCTGGCAGGATGGCTCAGTGGTCTAAAGCACCTGCTTAGGAAAGCTTGGGCGGCTGCAGGGACCGAGGTTTGATCCCTGGCACCACATGCTGCGCCAGCCCTGCCCTCAGGGCAGGCTGAGCTGGCCATAAAAATAAATAAACAAAAGTTCTGAAACAAAAAAAATAAATAAAATTCTTAAAAAATAAAAGAAAATAAATAGAAGGTTAAGAAGAAATACCGATATCTGGGCTCCCAACCTCAAGAATCTTTATCTCTTACGTTGGGGTGTTCCCCGGACTTTGTGTCTTTTTTTTTTTTTTTA
>PVJA010037492.1:0-20402 GCA_004027025.1 Myocastor coypus | reverse complement strand
TTTTTTTTTTTTTTTTTTTTTTTTTTTTTTTTTTTTTTTTTTTTTTTTTTTTTTTTTTTTTTTTTTTTTTTTTTGTCTTTTTGAGACAGGGTCTCGCTATGCAGTTGAGGCTGTTCCTGAGCTCACTTTTGTAGCCCAGGCTGGTCTCGAACTCATAGCGATCCTCCTGCCTCAGCCTCCCAAGTGCTGGGATTACAGGCGTGCGCCACCATGCCCGGCAGTCCTCCTGTTTTTACCCTCCCGAGCACTGGGATTATAGGTGTGCACACAGCACCTGGACTCTGGCCAGCTCAGCCAGCCCTGGAGGTGGTGCTGGCTTAGCATGTGGTTCTAGAAATCTAATCAAGGTCCCTGAGCTCGCCTAAGCTTGCTGAAACAGGCACTTTAGTGTGTTGACCTATCTTGCTGTCCCAAGTTGCTCTCAAGAGGATAACGTTAACTCATTTGAGAAAGCCCTCATCCCCTCCAACATAAAAGTAGTGAAAAAATTTGTATTAATACAATATAAAAACACATAAAATTTGAAAATGCAAGTAATGTAACTTCCTCAAATATCATAACTACTCCATAATTAAATTCAAAAATATTGAAATGAACAAGACAGAAAAAATAGTCCAAATTATTATTTTTTAAAAGAAAAGATCAGTTTCAAAAATGATACAAACAGCCGAAAGGATAAATGAAGATAATATAAAATATAAAGGAAAGTAAATAGATACTTACAAAAAGAAAAATACAAATTTGGAAATAAAACTTTCAATAAAGAAAATAAACACTTGAAAAGAAACATCTCCCCACTGATCAAGCAAATGATAATATCTCCAGGTTCAAAGACAAAGTGTATGAATGATTACTTTTAGAAAGTAATAAATTATGACTAGATCACACCATCAGATATGATTTAAAATACAAATTTATAATTCTTTCCTTCTAGAAATGGGAAGTAAGGAACAAACCATACACACAAAATAAATATATATGTTGTAATAAAAATTTCCAGAATATTGGGAAAAACTAATCAGCATCCAGATACACAAAACATTTAGAAACTTAAACAAGCAAGACTAGGGAGGCAGGAGCTTTGCTAAAATATTATAGCCAAAATACCAAATATGCTGGCATGTCATATAGAAGGGAAAACTGAACAAAACAATAGAATTCTCAGCAGAAACTGTGCAGAACAAAGACTGTAAAGTGATATATTTCAAGAAGAAAATTCAATCTAGGCACTAAATCCATGCTTTGAGGACAATAGAAATCCTAAGATAAATATGAAGTAAATAAATCTGTGGCCATTGAACCAACATTTCAGTAATGCTTAAATGTATTTTGCAAATAGAAGATACAACAACGCAACTGATTTCAATGGAAAGAATAAATCTCTCCAGAAGAGCAGAAATCTGAATGTGAATTAGGAAAGTATTCAACAAAAAGTAATAGGAATTATAAATACTACCACTCAATAATAATAAGTAAATAATTGGTCTAATTTCTCCACTTAAAAAGCAAACATTGATGTGCTGTCTTAATGAATAAAAAGACCTATTGTGTGTAAATTATAAAATCACACCTCACTGGCAAGGACATGCATAGGATAGAACTGAAAGGATAAGATATTTGTGAAAACTGATACAGTGAGATTGATATTTACAAAATTTGGTAGTTTATTCTCAAGATACAATTGTATTTATGTCTTCCATAAATTTTATATTTTTGTGAATATTTTTATAGGATATTAGATCATAAGTTAGACTTTTGTTTTATGGGTTTTTACTTTTAGCAATATACTTTTATAAATAGTGCATTTTCATTTTCAAATAACTCAACTTCCTTTGTATTGTGGGGTATTTATTATAATAACCTCTTCCCATGTATCTTTTGCATTGCTATTATATATGTGCATATATATATATATATATATATATATAATATACAGAACAACACTTTAAATACATTTTACTATTTTAAACAAATTCTCATTAAAAACGAACTTAAATATATTCATTTTACCTTCACTTCTTCTTTGATGATTATCTTTTTCCTGCATTTAATTATAAATTATTTTTCTCTCACAAAAAGAAGTTTTAACTGTATTGTATTCTAGATCGATCCAAAACACAGAAATTTAGAAATTAGAGCATATACAAATTGTAGCAGGTCAATCCTATGGTATATTTTCTTCTTATTCATTTTATTACTTTTTTATTGTTTTAAATCAAGCATTTACATGATAGTATAGCAATAATTGAAATGAAATTAGAAGAGTAGCACACATCTAAAAGACCAGAAAAACAAGGCATTCCAAGCATGGTTTTAGCATTACATGTTGCTAAGCTCAGTGGCAAAAACCCATTGGAGATTCTTAGGACCATTGTCTAATTCATTCTGTGTATATAAGTGCACGGCTTTGCCCTGGCCATATTTTCTAATTTTCTACTTGCTGTCTCTATGTTGTTTAATTCTTAAGTTCTTGATTTCCATTTAGCTGTGTTGTGCCTTTCCATTTTTATTTCTTTTTTTGGAGGTCTTACACTGGTGACAATATATGATATTTACAAAGTAGGTCTGTTTTATCTCACTTATGAGTATATGTTCAGGAGACATCCACTTATGTATGAAGTTTTTGAGTTTATCATTTTTTATAGCTGAGTAATAGTACATGTATAAAAAAACACATCTTTTTCAACTATTTTTCAGTTGACAGGCATTTTCATTGTTTACACAATCTGGCTATTACAAATTGTGCTCAATGATTGATGGAAAATACCCATTCAATGTTAACATCTAAGGCTTTGATATGAAGAAAGACGCTAATGTTAAGCTCCAGTATGTATGTCATATAGTGACAGTATCACTAAGCTTCTGTTCTGGACGGCTAAGAACTTGAGTTTGCAGACCAGAAAATTAGAAAAAAGGAAGGCCTACAATGATAGCAAATATTTGGCCCTGGCCTTTCAAAGTCAGTGAAGACAAAGGACATAAGAGAACCTTTTCTGTAACGTTCTATAACTCAGTGGTGTCCCAAGTTTTCTGTTCAAGGAGATTATAGGACCATAGAGGAAAGAAATCAACATTGTATAGTGTGCCTAAGCAGAGTCACCTAGAGAGCAAACATTCTCTCAGCCTTTCACATAGAGCAAATTGATGAAGCAATGGCCATAACTTTCTCAGACAGTTGACACTGATACAAAAGTTACATTTTTTTTCTCTTATACATCTTTCTTCAACTTGGTATTAACCACTCATCAGAAAAGTTTAACCATGAGGCATAAGACATAAACCCATACTGGTATGTTGACCTGTAAAAGGCTCAAGTCAACAGCTTTAGACATTGCCAATTCCACTCATAACATACTACTCTTATGAAATATTATACTATGCATACAACTCCTTTCTCTAAGTTTAATGAGAAGAAATATTTGTAACAACAGTGTCCAAAAATTATAATGTCTGCATATATACTCTGGAAAACTACTATGAAGAAAATAATATGTATTGTATTAGTTATTGTGGTTGTCCTCCTAACATGTTTTGAAGATGTCTCATTGCAATAACTTTTATTACCTACTAAAATAATACAAAAAGTTTAAGTAGAAAAAAACTGAATTCCTTCAATTTTATATCATCAAAAATTTTTCTTAGTTTCAAAGAATAAATTTATGTGGTAATCAATTGTAGTTTTGTTTTTTTTATTCACTCAAGATTAAAAATACTTTATGTGGTATTTCCTTGTTTTTATTTTTTCTAATACATCAGAGTGATTCTTTGTCTTATTCAACCATAAGTTAAAATGTTCTTTCCTCTTATCCTAGATTCTTTGAGAAGTTCTAAAAAATTAGTGACTCTTTATATTATGAACATTTTTGTGGTTTGGGTTATTTGCAAGGTGAACAATATAAGAGAGTACACATTTTGTAATAATTTATAATGAATCTCCCAAAGGATTATATTCAACAAGTGCAGGAATCCTATCATCTTAATTGGCAGTATTTCCATCAGCACTCTTATTTTCCATGCTCCAATCAGAATCTTCAGTAGTTTACAACATAACTTGGCTGTCTCTTTTTCCAGTCTCTCAAAATACTTCCAAATTAATTACAAAGGATCTTAAGTCACATGGCTAAGCAATATCACAGCAATAAGCCTTTCCCCTGGTACCAGTTTTGGATTTTTTTGCAGGGTGAACAATATAGTACACGGAGGGCTGGCAAAATAGCTCAGTGGATTAAAGTGCCTGAAAGCATGTGCAGAGGGCCAGGGTTGGATCCCTGGGACTGCCACCCTGACCCCCTCAGGGCACGCTGAGATGTTGACTGAGACCCAGTGTGGTGGCATGCCCCTGTATTCCCAGCTCTTGGGAGGCTGTAAACAGGTAGATAGGTACAAGTCCCATCTATTAGTGAGACCCTGAACATCCTCTTGACCTTTCCCTTAAATACAAAAAACAAAACAAAAAAAGGAATATAGTGTGGGACACATTTTAAAATATTATATAATGAATCATCCAAAGAATTACATACAAGTGCAGGTAACCTATTCATACATTAAGCACTGAAGAATCCAGCTGATGGTGTAGATCTCAAAACGATGCCTTCTACAAGTTCACCTGAAGGTCTTGAGCCCACAGCAGTCTCATATACAAGCCTTCTTCTTGGATCTGTGCTGGAAAGGCCTAAAAGTCAGTGGTGGAAGCTAGGAAGTCTGTATCATGGGAATGTAGGATCTGTGTTAGCAGACTGAGGGATCTGAACTGAATCCTGGAAGCAAGGCTAAAACTAAGCACCAGAGTTCTCCTGAAAAATACCACAGCCATTTTCAGGAACAGTGAGGTCCTGAGCTCCTCCAGTGATGAGTGGAAAGCCATTGTGACAAGATCTTCCATGAGGCTGACAAGTGCGCTATCTTCCACTCCAGAGCCAAGAAGCAATGCTGAAAATCAGGATCAAAGCCAGAATGACAAAGTTGTCCAGAAGCACAGTCCAAGAGAACTATCCATATTCAACAGCTTCTCCAAAGAGCATTCCTAACAGCGTCCAGAAGTGTATCCTCTTCTGCCTTTATGCTGTTGGCAACAATCCTCAGGTGGGCCTCCTGCATCCAGCCCCATGCTAGTTTAATTCATCTGGCTATAATACGTTTACCATCAGTTGGAAATTCGCTACAAATATGTATGATCAGATTAGCTTTATTTCATTTTCTTTTGTTAACATTTATCTTGCTTGGTGTTTGCTAAGCTTCTGGAGTTGTGGTTGGGTATCTTACATTAATTTATATCAATAAAGGGAAATCCTCACTCATAATTATTTCAACATTTCTTCTTTTCCTTCTTTCTCTGTCTTCAAGATTTCCCATTAATTATATTATCCCTTTTTTATTGTCCTGTAATTCTTGTGTATTTTATTTCGTTTTCTCTCCAGAGTCCTCTTTTTTTTTTTTTAAGATTATTTTTATTTATTTATTTATTTTTTCTTGTTTCAGAACCTTTGTTTATTCACTCATTTTCATTGCCGGCTCAGCCCACCCCGAGGGCAGGGCTGGCGCAGCATGTGGTGCCGGGGATCGAACCATGGTCCCTGAAGCCGCCCAAACTTTCCCAACCAGGCGCTTTAGGCCACTGAGCCATCCTGCCGGGCCCCCAGAGTTCTTTTGTTTGTTTGTGTGTGTGTATGTATGTATGTATGTATGTATGTATGTATTTATCTATTTATTTTCCTGTTTAGGTATCAAGAATTGAACTGAGGAACTCACACTTGCCTGGCAGGTGCTGCCCAGGTGGGCTTCATCCTCATGCCTGCTTTTTAGGGTTTATGTCTAGTTGTCCCTCCAAAGCCTCATGAGCCATGGTTCAGGGACTTCTAGACTTGATCCATGATCCACCGGGATCATGTATTTTAATACTGATGAGATTATGGTCTTAGTACTGCTGAGAATTATGGGTGTGGCCTGAGGCAGATAGGCTAAGACAGAGAGCCTGATGTAATTTAAAGAGAGATGGAAAGACAGACTAGAGCTATTGCTCTGCTGCCCTGTTTTGTTGGCTCACTCTTTCACCATTTTGTTGCTGTTCCACCTCCATGAACTGAATGCTCTCTGCCCTGTTCCACTCAGCCATGAGCCAGCCGAATATGGACTGAAACCCCCACAAACTGTGGAAGAGTAAACTTTCCTTCCTTCATTTTGCATGTCAGGTATTTGTCCCAGCAATGAGTAAAAAGTAACTAAGACATTGCTATTTAATTTTGAAGATTCTTTTCTTTTCCTTTTCCTATTTTATTTTTTATAATAATAAAAATATTTTTACATAGCACAAGAAATGACACCAAATTTTACTAAACAAAATGCTAGGAATTCAATAATGTTTGTTATAGTGAATACAGGTATCTTCAAAATGGTTTTTCAGATTATCAAATAAAAGCACCCAAAATTGGGCAAAAAATGAAAAATGAAAATAAAGGAAATAAATTAAGCATATACTGTGTCTTTCAACTGTAAAAATCAGCAGCACAGTTTTCCAACCTATCCTGTATATATAATGCATATGTTTTATCTTTGTTCTTATTTTCTCCTTTCTCTTATCCCAGCTATTCCTTCTCTTTGAACAATGTTTGTCCCTTTCACAGTGTCTAATATAACTCTCAGACTTCATTTACTCTTTCAGGTTCTATGTTATGGAGCAAAAAGAATTTACATATTTGAGACTGATCTGTTTCACTTAGGAACACAGTCTTGAGTTGCATCCATTTGTCTATAAAAGCCTTGATTTTAATTTTTTATTGCTGAATAATATTCTTTTGTATAGAAGCATCACATCTTTTTATTGATCCCTCAGTTGATGGGCATTTGGAATTGCTTCCAAGTTTTAGTTATGACAAATTGTACTGCTATAAACATGAGATGGGTGCCTATACAGCTTGGTTGTATGAACATTTTTATTCTTCTGGGAAGATATTCAGAAAGGTAATAGATTAGTTGGATGAGACCTCTAATCTCAGTTTCTTAAGGAATCATCACACCAATCTCCATAGTGGTTGCACCACTCTATATGCATCTACATTTTTGAGATCTTTCTTTCTTTCTTTCTTTCCTTCCTCATTTCTTTCTTTCTTTCTTTCTTTCCTTCCTTCCTCATTTCTTTCTTTCTTTCTTTCTTTCTTTCTTTCTTTGTATTTTTAGGGCAGGTCCTACAGGGTGTTCAGGGTCTTACTGCTGTCTGCATGTTTACAGCCTCGCAAGCCCTGGGATTACAGGTGCATGTCATCAAACCCAGTATCAAAAGATGTGTCAGCATACCCTAGGGGCAGGATTCGCACTGCAGGCCCCTGGATTGAATTCCTGGCCCTGTGCCTGCTTCTAGGTACTTGAGTTATTCTTAAGCTGAGATTTTTCTCAGCTATAGCAGTTTTCTACTTAACTCCTGAAAGGCATTTTTCAATATTTTTATAATTTTATTGAAAATCAATACATGAAAATCTGAATATTTTCTGTCTCATTTTTTTTTCCAGTACCAGGGATTGAACTTAGGACTTGGAATTTGCCACACAGGCATGTATTTCACTGAGCTATCTCCCTGGCCCCTTCTTTTTTAGTATTCACATCTTTCTACTTAAATTTCTTATATATTCTTACATATTACCTGTGGAATAAAGCCCTTATTCCATTAGGTGCAATTGTTTTTAATCAACACTATTATTTCAGTATCTCTGACTTTTGTCCCTTTGATGCTTTATCCTATTCCTTTACATTATTAGGTTACTTTCCTTTTGATTCATGGTATCTTTCCCCTTTAAAAGCTAGGCCTGATAAAGCAAGTGAACAGAACTTCTACAGATATGGCTTTAAAAACATGACAACAATGTTATTTATATTTTAAAGACAAAATGATAAACAATGAAATAATTTCTTAGGACAATTACAGTAACTTATATATTAGTTGTTACAATGGTTAATTCATTTTGTATTTAGAAACAGGTTGGTGTTACCTGTTAGTTGGATAATTGTTGATATGTTACATAATATGGCTTTTGTATTATTAAATCGAAGTACAAGATATATTTGACATCTTGTCTAAACAATATTAGCCCAAAACATTCTTTTCAAAGAACTAAGAGAAGTTAGCTATAACACTCTTAACCATCTGTGTATCCTTATAGTTTCTTTCATTTTCCCTCTCTTTCTCTATTCCTTATCCCTATTGCAGTTTGTCTTTTCTCTGCAGTTTTTACTAACTCGCCATGTTTTATATTGTAAATCCTATTTTCTTGCCCAATTTCTCATACTACTGAGCCAATATGATGTACACAAGTATGAGTCTGACTCATTTCACTTACTATGATTTCAAGTTGTGGCCATTTCTCTATAAAAGCCTAACGTTTGTTTGCTTTGTGGTTGAGGGGCATTCCATTATATTGAAACAAATAACTTTTATACCATTCCACAGTTGATGAACATTTAAGTTTTTTCCAAGATTAGCTGACAGGTTGTGCTGCTATAAACATGGTTGCACATATGTCACTGTGGTATCGTGCTTTTAATTCTAGGAAAATGTCCAGAAGGGCAATAATAGCTGGACCAAATGGGACCTCTAATCCCAATTTTTTTAAAGCAATTTTCACACCAACTTCCACAATGGTTCAACCATTCTATACTCTCACGCGTAGTGCAGAAGAATGTCTTATTCCCATAGGTCCTCCAGCATTTGTTATTGGTTGAATTTTTTATGATAGCCGTTCCTTCTTATTTGCATCTCTCAAGTGACTAGTGATGTTAAGTATTTTTTCTTTTTTTTTCCATTTGTATTTCTTCATCTGAGACGTGTGTGTTCACCTCAGATGTCCATTTTAGGATTGCATATTTTGGTTAAGAGGATTGCATTGTTTTCAATTTTATATATGCTCTAGATATAAATACTTTGTTTGTGGGACGTGTGAACACATTTTTTTCTTGTTCTATGGGATGTATTTCATTCTCAGATTACTTTTTGGTGCAAAAGCTTTTTAATGAGATAAGATCCCATTTGTTGAATCTTTGTATTGTTTCCTTGGCAACATGATTTTTTTTTTTTTCTTTTCAGCAAATCCTAAACAGCTGTGTCTGTGAGATTTCTGCCTATTTTCTCTTCCACCAAATTTAGTGTTTCTATGTTAATATTTAAGTTGTTGACCCATTTTGAGTTTAGTGAATGGAGATAAACAATGGTCTAGTTTTTAGTCTTTGAATGTGGAAATCCAGTTTTTCCAATATAATTTATTAAGGAATCTATCTTCCAGTTAATGTGTTTGGCTCCTTTGTCAAAATTAATGTAACAGCATGTGTTTGGGGGTTTCATCTGCATCTTCTGTTCTGCTCTTGATTCTCATGTCTGGATTTTATTATTTATTTATTTATTTATTTATTTGCTTATTTATCTTTGCCAATACTATGTTGATGTTATCTCAATAGATTTATTTTTTTAGATTTGTTGTTTAATTTTAGGTCTGAAATTATGATGATTGTTGACTTAACTTTGTTGCCCAGAACTTCTTTTTTTTCTATTGTAGGGTTCTTCTGTTACAAAATTAATTTTAAGAATATATTATCCAGCCCTATGAGATATAGTAATGGCATTTTGATTGGGATTGTGCTAAATCTATGGAGCAGTTTTAGGAATGTGGACATTCTCAATACAATACTTCTCCCTATCCAAGAGCATGGGATATTTTTCCATTTTCTGTTATCCTCTTCAATTTCCTAGTTAGGATACTATAGCTTTCATTGTTTTGATCTTTTACATACTTAGTAGATTGATTCATCAGCATTTCACTTTTTTGAATGTTACTGTTATTGCTGGGCTTGTGGCTGTAATATTTTTAAATAAAGGTAATATTCTAGTACTATGATTAAGATACCAGTACTTTCTGTGAGTCTGTACCTCTGAACTACGAATTTCACAATAACCTTAGGTTTTCTACCTGTATGCTACAATATGATTGAATGGACAGGGTATGTATATTTTCTTATCTTCAAGTTGGAATTTGACAATAATCCTACAGTTTAGATTCCTTTTCAGTTTTTAGTTTTGTTTAAAGGAACTTTCGTTAAGAACTGTGCTACTATACTTTGAAACCCTTTTTCATTTCCCCTGTCAGAAGCATTACTTTTTTTAATAATATTTATTGTGAAAACTGAATTCATCTCCTATAAGTAAACATAAAAATATGCCCCCAATTAATTATTTTTTAAACAAAAATGTACTTAAGACAGTGTTTACAGGGTCTACAGGGTCTCACCACACTGGGAAGCCTCCTAGTGATCCTCCTGTTTTCAGTCTCCCAATCATTGAGGTTATAGGCAGGTGCCACCATGCCCAGTCTTAATAACTATAATATAGCATGCCCTGGGGGTGGGGCTGGCATGGCACACACCCGTATCTGCCTAACTAGGTGCTTTAAAGCATTACGCCAACTAGCCAGCCCTACAATAACTTTTGTCTGTCTCTTTTTTATTATCTTTTACATTATACCTTATACGTTGTTTTTCATGCAAGAGAATCAGTGTGATAATTCAAATTTTGTGTTTGTGATCTATTTAACTAAATATGATGATGTCAAACAGCACTTTTTTTTTTTTTTTTTTTTTTTTTTTTTTTTTTTTTTTTTTTTTTTTTTTTTTTTTTTTTTTTTTTTTTTTTTTTTTAGGGTCTCACTACTGAGTCATAGTGATCCTCCTGTTTGTACCTCCCAAGTGCTGGGATTACAGATGCGGGCCACCATGCCCAGTCTCCATCACTGGGTCAGCGCTCTCTAGAGAAGGGCTGGAGCAACACGAGGGGCCTGGAAGTGAACCCTGGCCCCTGCGCTTCCTCTAAGCAAGCGCTAAATCCGCTGAGCTATACCGCCGGCCCTTAAACTACACTTTTGAAGATAATTCACATTTCTTCTTCTTTTTTATTTTATTTATTTATTTATTTTCTATGTAGACAACTATTTGAGGGAGAATTCCTAGGGTGAGACATTAAGGAACATCTTTCATACATTTATCCTTCTTGATGGCAAGGCACTTCTGCATTATGTATAAATGCCACATTCTTTTTCTGTATTCATCTGTTAATGGACGTACAGGCTGTTTCTGAGATTTAGCTTTTTTTATGAGCTATGCTACTATAAACATCATTATATACACATGATATGCTATTTATAACTTTTGTGTGAAGAACTTAGAAAATGAATACCTAGATCAAATGAGATGTCTCTTTCCTAGGTTTCTTTCTTTCTTTCTTTCTTTCTTTTTTTATTTTTTTTTTTTTTGAGACAGGGTCTCGCTATGCAGTTGAGGCTGGCCTTGAGCTCACTTTGGTAGCCCAGGCTGGTCTTGAACAACCACTATAGATTTTCTTCTTCAGGTAGCTTCTGTTGTATTTTGCAGATTTTGCAAAATTGTATCTGCATTTTCATTTGATGATATCTTTAAATTTCTTCTGTGACTGACTGGTTATTTAGGAGGGTGTTATGTTGATGTGTTTTCTTTTTATTTATTTATTTATTTATTTATTTTTTGTCTTTTTGAGACAGGGTCTCGCTGTACAGTTCAGGCTGGCCTTGAGCTCAGTTTTGTAGCCCAGCCTGGTCTCGAACTCTCACCGATCCTCTTGCCTCAGCCTCCTGAGTGCTGGGATTACAGGCGTGCGCCACCACGCCCGGCTTGTGTTTTCTTTTTAAAATAATTTCCATTTCATTGAACTGTGGTCTGATAGCATGCATGGGATAATTTTAATTCATTTGCATTTACATGATAATGCTCTGTGTGCTAGTATGGTCTATTTTGGAGAACATCAGTGTGCAACTGATGTTTATTCTTTTACTGCTGGGGTAAGTACTCTGTAAAGTTCTACCAAATTGATTTATTCACAAGTTTGGTTTAATTCTTGTTTTGGTTTCTGTGTAGTTGTCCCCCAAAAAACCACAGGCAGTCTACATGTGGTTCTAGAGATTTCTGATTAATTTGTGACTCAAGGCTGGGGTTTGGGTCTGAGTACTGCTGGAATTTTGATTGTGAGTGCTACATCCAACCTGGGGGAGATAGCTTAAAGATGATATAAGATAGGGAGAGAGTCTTGCATCATCCATTTCTGCTGCTTCTCCTCTATTTTGCCCTTGTCCTTTGCTGTTTCCTACCACCATGTACTGCTGCTGCCTTCTGTCTTCTGTCACTCTGACTTGGAGCCAGCTGAGCACAGACTGGAACCTCCACAAACAATGACTTAAAGAAACATCTCCTTGTTTAATTTGGGGTATTTTATCCCAACAATGAGAGAAATCTAACTGACAACATTTTGTTATTTCTTTGCTCATTTTTTTGCCTCATTGATCTAGATCTTTGTGACAGTGGTGTGCTAAAGGGCCCCATTACAATTGTGTAATTGCTCATTTCTTTTTTCATGTCCGTTAAAATTTGTCTCATATAGGTAGGTACTTCTTCTTTGGAATATATATATATATATATATATATATATATATATATATATATTCTTCCTTTTGCCGTTTTCCCTTAACAAGTATGCAGGGACTATCTTTATCTCTGAATAATTTTTGGTTTGAAGTTGATATTGTCAGCAACTAGAACAGCTATGCTTGCATTTTTCTGGTTTCTTTTGTCAGGAGCAATTATTTTTCATCATTTAATATTTATCTGTTAATCAGCTTTTCAGTTAAATGTGTGTTTTAACTATTATTTTGAGGATCCAAATCAAGAACAAAACAGATATCATGAATAAAAGTAGAAACAGAGCAACATACAGAAATCTGTATGTTACAGATTTTCAAAATTAGAACAGATAACTAGCTGTGGTTTTATTATCTATTTTAACATCAAATCTGTTGCTCAGATTAAGACTAATAATTATTCAAGATTGGGCAAATAACTTATTATTAACCCTTGTTTTCAAGAAGCAAATATTTCCTTCTACTTTTTACATTTTGATTTTCAAGAGTGTTCAAAAATAATTGATGACACATCAGAAATGAACATATTTAGCAGACCAAGATGAGAGGTATTCAACCATGGGTTTTGTATTATATATTTCTGTCTTCACTGTATTTGCTTAGATCACAGATATCAGCATACAGAGTTAGTTAAGGAAAAAAATTCTAAAAATTAATTACTTTTCCATAAAAGTGATCGAAATTTGTAGTACAGTCATCTCATATGTATACTTGTGTGTATTTCCCCACTTCCTTTTTTCATATCTTTTCTACTTTCTCTTCCTTGTTATTTAATACTTAAGTTCAGTTTCTTTTCATTTTTACTCTATTATACCTTTCATATTTAATCTATACTTTCAGGTTCTTCCTCTAGAGAGACAATGCGATTTTTACACACTTGGGTATGACTTATCTTACTTAAAAATATAGCCTCTAGTTGCATCTAGTTACCTGTAACGGCCTCAAATTTGGCTCTATTTGAATCTAGGTAGTACCCCACTCTATAAAAATACAATATAGTTTTCATGCATTCACCAGGTGATGGGCACTTTGGCTATTTCCAAGTTTTGCAAATGATAAATTGTGCTGCTGTAAGTATCAGTGCACACACATTACTATGGTATGATGTTCTCAGTTCTTTTAAGGAAGTACCCAGAAGTGGAATTGCTTGGTTGAATAGGATTTGCAGTCCTACCTTTTTAAGGAGTCTTTGCAAAGTCTTCTGTATTTCTTGCCAGTCTACATTCCCACGAAGAGTGGTGAAGGGTACCTTTCTCTTGAGATTCTCTCTACCATTTGTTATTGATTGTATGTTACCTGTTTTTTTTTTTGTTTTGTTTTTCTGAATGGAAATGATATCTAGATATGTTTTAAATTTGCATTTCTCCAATGGCCAGTGCTATGGAACAATTTTCCATGTATTTACATGTCACTTTATTTCTTCCTCTGCGAATTATGTATTCTCAGATGCACATTTTTGGCGGGGGTCTTTGAAATGTAGAGGTCTAAGTGTTTCATTTCTTTGTATGTTCTACATAGCCTTTTATCAAGTGATATTTGCTTAAGATTTTTCTCGTTTTGTGGTTTGAGTTTTCACTCTGTTTATGATTTATTTTGACATATAGAAACTTCTCAATCTGAGGAGATGAAGTGTTAATTCTTTGAAATATTCCCAATGCAGTTTGATTTTGCTTCATCAACTCTTTGCCTCCCTATATCTTCAAGATATCCACCTACTTTCTCATTTAGCGTTTATGTTTTAATGTTTAGATCTTTAATCAAATCTGGCTTTAGTTTAATGCATGGTGATAGACATAAATCTACTCTTTAGATTTTGGTATTAGGAGCATCAATTTTTCCAGCACCATTTGTTAAAGAGACTATCTTCATCCCAATGAATAAATGTCAGCCAATTGACAAAGATAAGATGTATCTTATCTTTTAATTATATCTACATCTTCTAATCAATTCAATTGGTCCTTGGGTCTTTCTTATACCCATATCATGCTAATTTTATCACAGTGTCTTTTTAGTACAATTACAAGTCAGGGACTGTAATACCTCCTGCTTTGCCTTTATTGCCCAGGATTGCTTTAAACTGTCTAGATCTTTTCAGATTCCACACAAATTTTAGAACTGTTTTATCTATATCTTTGAGATAGTTTGATGGTATTTTGATAAATATTGTATTAAGCCAGTATATCAATTTTGGGTGTATGGAGTGGACGAAATCTCTTGCTTAGGCAGAGTGTAGCAGCTGAGGCTCAATCCCTGAGTTTCTGTGCCAGCCCTGCCCCAGGGGCTCACTGAGACTGCATTTGAGATGGGGTATGGTGGCTCACAATTGTAATTGCAATGCTTGGGAAAAACCAGAGGACCACTATGAGTTTGATTTGTATAGTGAAACCATGTAGGCCTTGTACTAAATACATTTTTTGGATAAAAATATTGTGTGTCTGATTTCTATCATTATGGTGACCTCAAGGTACACACATTTATCAAGGATGACATAGATTTATCCTTCTTTATAGTGGAGTAGGGCTCCATTGGGCTAAGATATCACAACTCCTTTGTCTACTATCTGTTGATAGGCATACAGCTGTTTTCTAAAGTGTAACTGTCATGATTTGTACTGCTAAAGAGATTTTAATGGGTTAGTTTAATCCAATGTATATTTTTCTCCTGGGAAGACCCCTGGGCAGGGAATAGCTGTGCTAAATGAAATTTCTAGTTTTAGTCATTCCCACTATCGATGAACACATGTTTCCTTCTACCACGTATACTGTTTTTTGAAGTGAGGATGTACATTTTTTTTTTCTGAGAGGAAATGCGATTCTTGGTGTTATTTTAATTTCTACTTCTGATAGCCAGTGATGCTGAACATTTCATGTATGTATTGCCTATTTTCACTTCTTGGGAAACAGGTATTCTTAGAAAACTCTTAAAATTTTGTATTTCAAAATGTTGGAGAGGCTGTGCGCAAAAAGGAAGACTCCACTGCTTGTGGGAATGCAGACTGGTGGAACCTTTAGGGAAAGCAATATGGAGACTCCTTAAAAACAATAAGTGGAAATTCCATACAATCCAGCTATAGCCCTACTGGGAATTTCCAAGAAGACCTGAAAATATCATATTATTGTGGTATCTGTGCAGCTATGATTCTAGCACCTCAATTTGTGAGAAACAACACTTGGAAAGAATGAAAATGCCCTTCACCTGAAGAATGGTTGAAAAAGATGTGCTGTTTTCATACAGTGGAATATTACCCAGCTATAAAGAATGAAAAACTAGAAGAATTCATATATAAGTGAATGTTTCTTGAAGATATGCTCATAAAGGTAGTAAACCAAACCTATAAGTGTAAATATCATATAGTCTCCTTAGTGTAACAACTCAAGAGAAGAAATAAAAGTGGAATGACATAACACAGCTGAGTGAAAATAAAGAACTTAAGGGTTAAATAATGAAGAAACTTTAAGCAGAAAAGATAGGAAACGTGGCAGGAGCAAACCATGCACTTATAGTCGCAGGATGAATTAGACAATGGTCCTAAGAACTTAACTTCCAGCAGGTTTTTCACACGAAAATAGCAAAGTATAACACTAAAACTATGCTTGGAAAGCCTGTCATTCTGGTCTTTTAGATGTGTGCTGCTTCTAATATAATTTCAGTTATTGCTATACTCTCCCTCAAGTAAATGATCATTCTACAAGAAAACAAAAAATGGTATAAAAAGAGAGACAAGGAAAAATACCATAATATTAACCAGCTATAATTTTGTATATGCTTAGATTTCTAAATTTCTGGGCAAAATTGTATAACTGCTTTTATCATATTCTATGAAGATTTATTAGAATACCAATAACTGAAGGAAAATACCGATTCCAAGTCAAGTCTCAGACATTTGATATTCAGAAAGACAGCGATATTAAACTCAAGTATCTATGTTATAGAGTAACAGTATCATGGAACTTTTCTTCTGGAGGATTAATAATATAAATTTACAGATCAAATATTGGAGAAAAAAGAAGGGCTACAAAGATAGCCAATATTTTGGGCCTAACCCTTCAAGGTCAGTGAGGACTCAGGGCATTGAAGAGCCTGTGCTTTAATATCCTATTACTCAGTGGTGTGCCAAATTTTCTGTTCCAGGAGATTATGGCACTACTGAGGAAAAGGATTGAAGATATACAGTGTATCTAAGGAGAGTCACCTAGACAGAAAACATTCTTTCAGGCTTTTACAGAGACCAAACTGTTCAAGAAATGGCTGTGACTCATCCAGATGGCTGACACTGACAATAGCTGTACAAAGCGCTGTACATGTTTTCAACGTAAATACTGAGGAGAATTGACTGACCATGGGAGATGTAAAGGTTACACATTTTTGTATACAGGTCTTGCTTTAACTTGTCCTTAACTGCCCAGCAGAAAATTTTAACTATGAGGTACAAAGTTGTTTGTTTGCTGCGCAGAACAGAAATCCAGAACCTTTGGGCCTATTCTTATCTCACTGCCCCTTATACTTGGATTTGCCAGAAATTAAAACTTCCTTATGTTAGATATAACAGTTTCTCAATGGTCTTTGCTTTTCTTATGAAATGAAAGGTAATAAGCACCCCTTGACCATTCCTAAGAATGTGTAGACTTGAACTTTCCTTCAAATACCATTTGTCTTCTTGAAACTTTTGAGTGGCTGAGAAGCATTTTGCTTTCTGCTCCAGTTTCCTGAAAATATCTTTTTTAAAGGAAAAGAAAATCTCATAACTTTTAAAGTTGTTGACAGTTGTCGAAGACTGTTAGAAGTATCCTTAACATCAGTGCAAATCTCTATAACACATAGCAAAAAAAAGGAGCCTACTTGTTAAAGAAGTAAAAGACTTTTCAAACATTGCTGTAGTTCCACTTGTAGTAAGAAGATGAAACTTTTATTTTCAGAAAAATTGTGCACTAAAATACAGAAGAAACTTAAGAAATATTTTATATTCAAATTATTTCCTAAAATCACTCACTCAGTGTCAGTATTTTTCTCCAATTATGTCAGCATATACCTAATGAATAAAAGCAATAATATTCTAAAAATGAGGATAGATACCATGGAAATTTTACGTTTCAAGTAGAAAGTCTTAAAGCAAACAAGACTAAATATCTTTTATTTTTTTTGTCTTTTTGAGACAGGGTCTCGCTATGCAGTTGAGGCTGGCCTTGAGCTCACTTTTGTAGCCCAGGCTGGTCTCGAACTCGCACCAATCCTCCTGCGTCTGCCTCCCGAGTGCTGGGATACAGGCGTGAGCCACCACGCCTGGCTTTTTTATATTTTTTATTTTTTTATTTATTTTTTTTTTTAAGACTAAATATCTTGATGTCCAATTTCAAGGAGAACATTTAGAACTGTTTGTGTATGTAGAAGTATATCAGTTGTAATATACAACATCATTTTGAGATGATATCACTTCAGCTTTTCCCAGTTAATTAACTAGTTTTAGCTTTTATTCTTTTGTGGCACGTGGGTTATTACTATACACTGGAGGACATTTTTCTCTAGTAATTTGAAAACCTACTTTGTAATATGATTTAAATTTTTTTTGGAAGCAGAACTACTATTTTTCTCCCATTGGAAGATTTATTTTTTTTTTTTTTTTTGTGGGACCAGGGTTCAAACTCACGACCTTGCACTTGCCCAGCAGGCACTTGTGCCTCGGAGCTATCTCCCCAGCCCCAGAAGATTTATTTATATCTGAATTTTACAAACATTAAAAAAACTTCACCTTTAAGATATATTAATTCTCATGCAATGATAAGAAAAAAAATCTATGATATGATGTAGTTTTACGTTACAATGCCTAAGGGTTTAAAGGTGCTGCCTGAGCTGCTTCTTGGAAACAGCTTGTAAGATGACTGTGCAGAATCCAATAACAACTGCAATTTTGAAAAAAAAAATACAGCACCCACTTAAATATCTCAAACAGCTATTAATGACTATGAACATATCTATTGCTTCAGCTACAGTTACTGTAAAGAATAATGATCTTTATTTTATTTCTACTCATTTCATGTCTAAAGAAAAAGCTACATTTAGTTCAGAGGCTAATAAAAATATGAAATTTCCTCTAAGTCAAAAAAGAAATTAGAAATTACTTGTGAGCCACATTAGTTAAATAGGTCTTATTCAGTGAGACTTTTAGCTTTCCCGTTGTGGTTCTGTTATTTATTTTCTGTTAAAATACAGTAATTATTTTGTATATTTGGTCACATTTGATATAAATTTACAATGTTTCATATTATTTGAGGATTTGTTCTAATTGTTTACATTTGAATAAATGCTGACAGACATTTCTAATGGAGAAGTAAAAGGTCCCATTTCTCCCTTATAAGTTGTCAAAAACTTCTAAGTTACATAAACACACCTGTTTCCTTTCCTTTAGGATGTTTTGTATACCCATAACAAAGGCAATATGTGATTCCATAAGGTTCTGTTAAACACAAATCATATTAATTTTTTTTTAAAGAATTTTTTATTTTATTTATTTATTTTTTTCTTGTTTCAGAACCTTTGTTTGTTTATTCACTCATTTTTATGGCTGGCTCAGCCCACCGCAAGGGCAGGGCTGGCGCAGCATGTGGTGCCGGGGATCGAACCGTGGTCCCTGAAGCCGCCCAAGCTTTCCCAAGCAGGCGCTTTAGACCACTGAGCCATCCCACCAGGCCCACAAATCATATTAATTAAGCCAAGCATAAATCATATGAATTCTGTAAACTTTAAGAAATGAATAAAAATGACTTTAAGTTTTTCTCTTTTCAAAGATACTTCACCTCTTTGTTTATGGCTTTTATGAATGTTTCTAAAGTGTGCTACAAAACACTATCAGCTACATGACAGAAAAATTGAAATATACAAATATAAGAATGATTTCTAGAGAAATGGAACAAATATAAAAATGATATGCTCAGGTAAAATACTATGGCATTTGAAAATAGATATTTTTACAATTTTCCTCTTATTCTTAAAAATAGAATAAATAGATTAAAAATTCAGCCATACTGATATTAAGATATAATTATAAACTATCAATTACAAATGTCCAGGCAACTCCATAAAGATGAAAGATATTGCAGAGTTATACAAAGGTAGTGCTTTGGGAAAATACGTGCATAACATCCACATGGAGTACCATAATTTATTTCAGTACATAGAAATGATACTGCTGATGTATGATTTGACCATTATCTCTGATTATTTTATCTAGCTGTGATGATGAATTGATCCAGGCCAAGTACAATCATTCTTTCAGAAGTGAACCGTCATGAATCAGAAAGAGATAAGGTACTGTTTGACACCAAAAAGTAATGAGACAGGGAGCAATGTCTCAGAAACAGCTCAGTAAAACACTAGGCTCACCTATGGGAGCAGAAATAAACTAACAAATACTGATAGAATTAACACGTTTATGACCAGCAACCTCTTTAATATAACACTGTAACTAAAATGTGCAAAGAATGATCTGGTGCATTTCATTTATCAAATACTCATCTCTGTACCTCTAGTTCAGTGAGAATAGTAGCCATGGGATGGTCAATCATATCCATGGGGCAGTGTTCTGCTGTGGCACGCTAAAGCTAAACTTATTTGTTCCTTGAGTAGTTAACACAGAGTCTGATATTTTTCCTTTCCACCCAGCAGGCTATGAGTCTTTCAGAGCATGGATATGTCTTTTAGATGATTTAAAAAATACATTGCAAAAGCCGGGCGTGGTGGCGCACGCCTGTAATCCCAGCACTTGGGAGGCTGAGGCAGGAGGATCAGTGTGAGTTCGAGACCAGCCTGGGCTATAAAAGTGAGCTCAAGGCCAGCCTGAACTGCATAGAGAGACCCTGTCTCAAAAAGACAAAAAAAAAAAAAAAAAAAAAAAAAAAAAAAAAAAAAAAAAAAAAAAAAAAAAAAAAAAAA
>PVJA010037491.1:0-20326 GCA_004027025.1 Myocastor coypus | reverse complement strand
TAATCATTAAAAAGAATTTTCAAACATCCTGAAGCCTTTAAAACAAATGTATAACTTTATATTTTAAATCAGATGTTATCAGTACATTTTAGAGAATTTGAATCTGTACATTATATAACTCATTCTTTTTTTTTTCTTTTTTTCCCCATTCCCATACCTTTAAGATGTTTTTTTAAAAAATAAACCACAAGTTATGTCCTTTGTCTATAAAGTAAAATATGTTAAACTGCTGAAGCGATCCATGGTTATAAAGTCAGGTCAGGCTCAAGCAGCGTTGTTATTGTTTTAGTGTTTGTCACAGAGAAAGTGTGTGATGAGATAGGGCTGGGTGGTGGAGAGGTTATAATACTGTAAGAGACACTGGAGTTTGTCCAATACCTGAGCTGCTGGATCACTGAGAAGTTAAGCAGCCTGCAGTGGTGTCCAGGAGAAACACAGGAATTTCACCTCTCCTGGAGTCCAATGCAGTTCAATGTTGGCTTTCTGAGTCTGGTCTTATGGTTTTAGGGATTTTGCGACCTTTCAGGGATATATTTGGGAAAGACAGGTTCTCTCATTCCTTGCTCAACCAGTTCATATTATTTTTTAAGGACTTTGATCACTAGGCAAAGGGATTGGAGACTGTCATGTGTCCTCCAGATGAAAAACTGTCACTGGCAGGAGTGTTACAGAGATAGGGTTGTGGTTTCTTAGTTGTTTTGATTTTATGCTTCGAAGAGGATTACAAAAAATCTTATGGCACTTTTGTTTTCATCATTTTCAGGTCCTTTCCTTTTTAGTGCTAGAAGCCATGCCATCTGTTTGTGAGCTCACTCACTCACTCACTCACTCACTCATTCACTCACTATCCCCTTCCAAGGCAGAGGCCCTGCTATAGACTCTTTTAGATGGAGGTTTCTGTCTTTGTTACCTGACTAGGCCAGGCCTGGCTACAGATTTCTAGTTGAGATAACTTACGCTTTTCTTTAGAGAGAGAGAGAGAGAGAGAGAGAGAGAGAGAGAGAGAGAGAGAGAGAGAGAGATTCTTGATATTATCCTGGCTTCTACAGAGAAGACATGGGACCAGGGTGCAGCTGGGGTTTTCTTGCTGTTCGATTAATTGAATTCACATACTATTCTCAATGCCTGGTCTGACTTACGTTTGCATACTTCCTGGGCTAATGCTCCCTGAAGAGTCTGTCTTTAAAGCCACATTATTGCTATTGTGACTAAAGTTAGAAGGAAAAGCAAATTTTTGATCAAAGTTTGGGAGTAAACAGACACATAGGAGTCTACAACTGCTAGTGTTCCTTAAATTCTCTAGTGTGTTTAATCACTGGACAGATATAAAGGTGAATTTTGTTGTCCTCTTGGTACAGGTATAATGTGCATCTTAGCTGTTAGTAAGGAGTTTAACTTGGGCAGTATATCTTTGTTAAGAGATTTGAAAGGGAACTTGGATTGGCATCTCTGTTTTCATTGCAGTGTTAGATGTATGGTAAGTTAAACCGTTTTTATGAAAGTTAAAAATGTAATACTGAAAGTATCCAATTTTCTAGCCATTTTTGCACATTAAAAATAACTTGCTATTCATGTTCAGTGGTTTTCTTGTCAGACAATGTAGGGGACTTGCCACAACACATGCAACAGATTATAGAGAGACTGCAAATTTAATAATTACAACATGGTGCAGAGCGTGCTGGCAGATACTAGAGTACAACACACTCTTTAATCATCATGCTTCTCATGGCGTGGGTGGTCATGGTCTGCAGATGACACTCAAGCAGGCCAGTGCCTTGCAAGAAGGGTTGTAAAGTAGAGCATGAGTAAATAGCATTCCAGTCTTTTTAGTGTTTTTATTTTTAAAAAGATAGCATTTCTCTTACGTTGCCTTTTTTCTCCTTTCTCCTTCTGCAGCTTTCTTTAAATTTTTATATGTGTTTGCTTTTATTATACAAAACCTTATTGTGTATGCCTTTGCTGTCATTGTCCACCTTATAAAATATTTTTAAAACAAAATAAAACATACTTAATGCTTTTAATGTCTGTTTTAGCATAAAAGCTGTACATGAGCCAGTAGGATATTAACAGTTTCTCATAGTAAGTTCTGGAAAGTTGAATGTAATCAATTTTATTACTTATTTTGACTTTTTAAAGTTAACTTTTACCAGGCGTGGTGGCACACGCCTGTAATCCCAGCACTCAGGAGGCTGAGGCAGGAGGATCAGTGTGAGTTCAAGACCAGCCTGAGCTACAAAAGTGAGCTCAAGGCCAGCCTCAACTGCATAGTGAGACCCTGTCTCAAAAAGACAAAAAAATAAATAAATTAATTAAAAAAATAAAGTTAACTTTTACCTTTTTTCTTGGTATTTAAGTAAAAATTGGACTTATTTATAAAGTTTTTTCTTCCCTATTCAAAATAATTGCCTTTGCTAGCCTATTTTGTTTTTCACTAGTATGTAGTCTCTTTTAAAACATTTTTATTTTTAATCCTTAATGGATATTTAAGAAAAAGGAGAGCATGGTGGATGTTTTCAGTTTATGTCCATTCATAAAAATTGTAGAGTTTGTTAAAGTTCCTTGCCTGTTTTTCATGGGAAAAATTATTTTAAGTAATAAATGTGTACAATGGAACATAGCTATCTGAATCTTTAATTTTTTTTTGCTCAGAGAGTATACCTTTATTATACCTTTATTATAAATGTGCACTGTATCCTCTTCCCCATCCCTATGTGTTTTCTTATAGGGATAATGCCTTATTACTTGAAATTGTACACAGATCATTCCTTGTTTCATATATAAAATTAAAGATTTATTTTAAAAACTGCTCTGCTTGTCAGTTTTTAGACTTGTTATTCATGATTGCACAATTGAGTAAGATAAAGATTCTACCTAAAAGCATGAAATAGCTGGCAACCTTGTCTATTGTAAGATATAGTCCCTTATAAAGTCATAGTGTACTGGACTTTTTAACATAAGCTGATAAAAGTGAATCACCTGGAATTATAACTTATACTGGTGTTTCTAAAGATAACTATAAGAGAAAATGGAATGGATATAAATTTTACAAGGATTGACTTCCTTTTAAAATTATATCCGTATAAAATCTGTACTATACATAGACTTGAAGAGTTTTGTTGTTCATGCAAGTATTTAAAAATGCTTTAGTCATTTTCATTTATGATAAAGCTAATCTAATTCTCTATTCCTGAT
Source organism: Myocastor coypus (assembly GCA_004027025.1). Classification (NCBI taxonomy): domain Eukaryota; kingdom Metazoa; phylum Chordata; class Mammalia; order Rodentia; family Myocastoridae; genus Myocastor; species Myocastor coypus. The sequence goes on along the minus strand of PVJA010037491.1, from coordinate 17,134 downwards.
GGTTCTTGCCAAGCTTTAGATCACAGCAACTTAATTTAAGAAAAAAATTGCTGGCTAATCCCCTTTGGTATTTTGAAGCTATTTTGGGCACTCTTTGTTCTCTAGTGCGTTCCACTCTTTATGGGGTGTTTGATGTGGGACCCTCTGGCAGAGGGGACTGGAACTCCAGAGTCTGGGTGCAACTGGGACATGTTAAGGATGCTGAATTTAACTTTCTCTTGGCTTGGTCTTTCATCTATAAATTGAAGGATTACATTTAATTTTAAATGGAGCAGGTTGGTTTTGGTTTTGGAAATAGTCATTTGGTATTTAGTAACCATATCAAAAGTAAGTACATTGATGTTTTTAATTTTTGTATTACTGGTGAACATATACTTATGACTAAGTGTTTAGGCCTCTCTTTTCCTGAGCTTCCTGATGGGTCTCAAATTTGCCATAAGACCAAGGTCAACCCTCCTTCACAGAATATGTGTCTGGAAGTCCTTAGAGCTTCATTTTAGGCTTATGTTGTGGTTCCCACAGATTGTGTAGCCTGAGAACCAGGAGAAGCTAAGCCAGCTCTGATTCACAGACGTGCTCTCAGAACACTTCCACAGCCACAGTATGTAATGAGGCTGATAGGTTGAAAGTTTATAAAGACGCTACTCCTAGATTCCTCTCATGTAAAGGAGACCCAGCTGTGTGAGAGACTACAGGGCTGAGAGTGGTGGAACTTATTGCTTCCTCCTCCCAGCCCCATCAGTAGTTGCTTTGATGAAATTAAAGCATGAATTTATTTTATTTGTTTGTTTATTTATTTATTTTTCTAGTACCAGGGATCAAACTCAGGACCTTGTGCTTGCCAGGCAAATGTTTATACCACTGAGCTGTATCTCCAGCTTTACATGAATTTAGACTATTACTGAAATTAATTTACTTTTCTGGTCTTGAGTCTATGAAAACATATTAGCATATTCTATGGTAGAACATGGTGCTTCTGATAGGTACAGTGCTATAGCTATCCTTAGTATAAATATTCATTATTGCATTTTGTGTCATGATTAACAGCTTTCAAAATGTGGTCCAAGCACACCTCTATTTGCCAGTAGAATAAATATCCATGGATAAGATTCAAATAGAGAACTGTTAGAGTCCTAAGACTAGAAAACTTACAAATTGGCTTTTGGAGGCCAGCCAGGTATCTCAGCAGAATAAAGTGCCTACTTAGGCAAGCATGAAGGGACCAAGGTGTGATCCCTGGGGTGCCTTACCTGCCCCTCAATTGCATACTGAGATGCAATTGACCCTGGGCATGGTGGCACTTGCCCATAATGCCAGTGCTTAGGAGGCTGAAAATAGGAGGATCATTATGAGTTCAATCTGTTAGTGATACCCTGTAGACCCTGTACTAAATACATAAAACAACAACAAAAACAACAAAGCCAAAGGATTGGCATTTATTTGTGGCATGACTATCTAAACAAGAAATTTGTTGAACTGGAGAAGTCACATATCACTAGTGCTTCATGTGTCATAATTCAACAAATGTTCACCTAGTTTGGGATCAGACTGATTGAATTCTATTCATAGAAATTTGTGCCAGTTACTTCACCACTGCACCTCATTTTTATTAAAGGAGATAATAAATACCTGCCTTACAGCCATGAAAGGATGATCATACGAAATGTGTTTAAAACAACACATCTGGCATGTCTAGATTGCTACAACTTTGGGGGTGAAGAGCCTGTGAGATAGGATTCTACTGTGTACTTCAGGCTGGCCTTGGGCTCATCCCTCTGCCTGAGCCTACTGTGTGCTAGGATTACAAGCATGTGGCAATGGACCTGGCCACCACAGCTTCTTAAAGGTAGCAATTACTTTTCTAACTTTATAAATGAGGAAATTGAGGCTCAACTGGGTTATAAGTGACCCACCTACTGGAGAAACAGTGAGCTTGAACTCATGTTTTCCAGTTTATTCTATTACTTTTTCCACTAGAAAGGTGTTTATGAAACTTGGCGGTACGTGGGGCAGGGAGGGAAGAATTGGCCTTTTGTTTATTGGACCTATTATTGTGTTTTTCAAACCAAACTTTGTTGACTTCTTCTCCGAGTTTTATACAGGCAAGTATAATGTAGAGAGAAATTTGCACATAACCATGAGGATTTAATTAGCAGTCTTTCTCCTTTAAATTTTCAGAACATTTCCATGATGTCTTTTTATAAATGATGTGTCAACTAAAGCTGTCTGTATTCTCTTGTAAATTTAATGAGGAGCCAAGAGGTTTTGTAGTTGTGATTCCTCTTACTAATTCCACTGGTATTACTTTGCAGTTTGACATATCTGAACCCATCTGCATTTTAATACATGTATTTTGACATACATTGTAGATTGCCATCTTTCATATGTAATTCCATGCTGCTATAGTTTGGATTGGCTATATCTGAAGAGTTGGTGTGTTGGGAGCTTTTTCCATAGTGTGGTTAAGAAGTGCTAGAGCTTTAAGAGGTGGCGCCTAGTGGGAAGTCCTTAAATCATTTCAGGACTAATATAGTTCTGATGGAGCCCTAGTTTATTGTATTCTATTTCTCTGCTTTCCTCTCTCTTCTATGTGATTTGTTCCTCTTGCATCCACCTAAATTGATGTCATCTACCATGCGGCAACACAGACAAGTGGACCTTCACCACAGTGTATGCCATGCTCTTTGGACTGACAGCCTCCCCCACCATAAACAAAACCAACTGTATTCTTCATGAGTTAACTAGTTTCAGGGATATATATATGAAAATGAACTACTATACTCGCCAGCCATGGAATCTATATCTTTGTTTTAATAAATACATCATTCTTATGTGTAGTCAGGATGTGTCTTACCACATTCACCTCAGTTACTTAATATTGCTTTTTATTTTTCACTTGATGAATAGTTTTAGGATGAAGATAAAGAATATAACTGACAAAATCACCAATGTTTTTGCCTTTATTCTTACTTAAAGTCTATTATCTTGTTTTATAATTAATCTTTTAGAATGTAATTCTGACTTAGAGGGGCTGGCTGCCTCATTGAGAAGACTTCTATCATGAGAAAAGGAATCACCCAGGAAATTGGGTGTCATAGGCTTCTGGAGAGGGGAGGTCTTTGCAACAACTAATTATTTATCTTCTAAGTCCAGTATGCCCAGAAACAGGGACTATTCACTGATAACTTATAGCAGAACTGATTCACTGTCCTGTAGGAAACTGTCACTCTGACTCATATTGGGAGAGCTTACTCCCCTCAAGGCTTCTCAACTGCTTTATTCTACTCCCTCTGTGCAAATATCACTGCCTCCCTCTGCTGGGGCCATAGCCCCAGCACTTCTCAGTCGGTTGCAAGCCTGGAATCTTCCATTCAGCTCCCAGTTCTTTACCCTCTCTGAGATTAATACAGCAATTTTATATTTGACATTGTAGGTTATTTGCATGATAATGAGCTTTTGCTGTTTGTACAGTTGTGCCAAATGCCTAATTGATTTTTTCATTTTTCTTTCAAGATTGTATTAGTCAAGAACCATCTGTTTTCTGTATTATGTGAATGCAGCTGCAAACGCTTCTTTAAGCAAAATATAGATGTGTATCTTATTATAGAAAATAATGAAACATCACTAATCTGAGGTTTGGAGTATATTAAGGGACTTGGTTTCTGGAAATCTTTTAAAACTTGGAAACCTTTAAACCTGCTATTACCTACCACTTAAAAATGAATCTACAGCTATCTAAGTAGGTGGCCTTCTGTGTGTCTTGGATAATATTAGAATGTGGTGTTTGTATCTTAGGCATAAAGAAACAAATTTAAATCACTAGGTGCTAAACACAGCTTTCAGTGTGGATTAGTTAAGGACTATTGTAGGTTTTCTTATGTAGTGGCGGAAATGTTTTTCCCCCCACTTTGTTTGTGTAGCATCTGTCCCCTTCATCCTTTCCTTTTTTCACTGAAAAAAGAAATAGCAATTTTGTTTTGTGGATTGCTTTGAAGAAAATGCAGGGGAAAAGAGCGAACCAGACTTGACTTGTGATTACTTTTCATGAGAGTGGGTAAGTATGGGCTTCAAGACTTGCCAGGCCTTCAATTCTTTGGCTGTTTTTTTTTTTTTTTTCTTCACATTTCCAAAGGTTCTGTTAGTGACTTTCAAATGGAACTTCAAGCCTTGGAACAGATCCATTATAAAGTTGTGTGGTCTTTGCCACAGTAGCAGCTTGGTTTATTTTCCTGTACTAGTTTCACAGAGGTTGACTGAGCTGGAAATGATGTGGGACTAGCAGTGCAAGGGGTATGTGTATGCTGTGTGGGCTTCTTCTTGATTTGTATAGAGTTTTATCATAATGAACATTTACTTGAAATGTTGCTTTAAAAAGAAACAAACCAAATTGTCCTAAAATGCTTGAAACTACATTGTTTAGAACTTTTTAAGATGTTCTCTTTTGCTAGTTATATTTTTATATTGTAGAGTTCCAGACCACATTTATAAAAAGCAATTCATCATGAGGATTTGCTTTCTTATTCAGAAATAAGCTACAGTTTACAGCTCAACATAATCTTAGCTGAGTTGTTTTGGGAGCTACATTTGCTTGTTTGAGCTGAGAACAACTTGGCTATATTTGTGATTGAGATGGGTTTGTTCCTGAATCAGATAAATATCTTGAAGTGAGAATAAATGCCTTTTATTTCTTAGATGGTTGTATTTTTTAAGAAAAAATGTTGCTTTTTATGTCATCTGCTCATTATATTAGAATAGTGAATATGTAATATTAATAATTATATTTGTACTTTAGGCTCTGATATTATTTTATAGATTTCAAAGCAAGTTCATGTAACTCTCACAAGTATCCTATGATGTCCATGTTATGAATGAGATGCAATTGAAAGGAATTTGCCTGAAATTCCCCACTTGTTAAATTGTGGAGCTAGGTCAAGTGCTCACATCCCTGATTCCACTGTAGACTTTGCTGCTCTTTTGTGCTCATGAAACAGCTGCTATGGCTTCTGGCTACACTTCCCTATGTTTTCTACAGTAGATGGCAGCTTTAGTCCTGATGATACATTCATCAGCTGCTGTAGTATCACACAGTTTGGTAAATCTTATCTTAATCCTTTCAGTAACTCTGTAACTTAGGAACTATTATTATATAATTTTATTTTATTTCATTTTATTTTATTGAGACACGGTCTCACTATGCAGTTTGAGATGGCCTTGTGCTGTTTTATAGCTCCCAGTCTGGTCTTGAACTCACAGTGATTCTCCTTTCTCAACCTCCCAAGTGCTGGGATTAGAGGTGTGTGCCACCATGCCCAGTTTTGGTGCCCAGCATAGCACACTTGGAGTATCTGGGGCCAACATGCATATAGGGCCTGGTATCAAACTCAAGCCAATCTGCTTGCCTGGTAGGTGCTTATGACTCTGAGCTATCTCCAAGCCCCTATATACTCATTTTTTATAGATGAGGGAGATAAGGTTCAGAGAAGCTAAGTAGCTTCCTAAGGTTATGAGACAAGTGATGGTGGCGCAGTGTAGACTCGGCAGGAATGCTGTGTGTTCTAGGGCCCCTAAGTGCTGCACTCTGTTAGCTTCTTTGCATGCCCAATTATCAGACACCAGGTATGTGCTAGTATTTTTTTTTCAGAACATCCCCTTGCATAACTCTATAATCTTGAAGATTTGACCATGAAAACTTAGAAATGATACATGTATTCTTTAAACACATACCAAAGGGAAAAAAAAGAAAAGATGCTTAATTGTTAAATGTTTGTTATATGACGCTATATTTCATGGAACAGATATGTACTAACTACTTTAAATCATCCTAAAAATAAGATAGTAGAAGCTATTTAAGAAAAAAAAAGGTGCACGCCTGTAATCTCAGCACTTGGGAGGCTGAGGCAGGAGGATCAGTGGGAGTTAGAGACCAGCCTGGGCTACAAAAGTGAGTTTAGGACCAGCCTGAACTGCATAGCGAGACCCTGTCTCAAAAAGACAAAAAAAAAAGGAAGAAAGAGAGAGAGAGAGAGAGAGAGAGAGAAAGAAAAAGGCTGCAAGCAGATGCAGAAGCCAGGGCTATGATCCCTGGGGCCTGTTGTGTAGCCTCACCCTTGGGGCACACTGAGAGGGCAACTGAGACTGGGTGTGGTGGTGAGCCTGTAATCCCAGCTCCTGGGAGGCTGTAAACAGACAAATCACTACAAGTCTGATCTCACAGTGAGACCCCGAACACCCTATAGACCCTTCCCTAAAATAGAAAAAAAAAAAAAAAAAAAAAAGAAAGAAAAGAAAGAAAAAGGATTTATGTAAGGTATATAAACTTTCTACCTAATAAAAGTCCTTTCATTTAAAATGTAAAACTTTGGGGCCCAGCGGGATGGCTCAGTGGTCTAAAGTGCCTGCTTGGGAAAGCTTGGGTGGCTTCAGGGACCACGGTTCGATACCCGGCACCATATACTGTGCCAGCCCTGCCCTCAGGGTGGGCTGACCCGGCCATAAAAATGAGTGAATAAACAAACAAAGGTTCTGAAACAAGAAAAAAATAAATAAATAAAATAAAAAATTCTTAAAAATAAATAAATAAATAAATAAAATTATAAAAAAATGTAAAACTTTGACAGGGAGATGAAATATGGAAGGGTTTCATTCAGTAGCAGAGTCCTTCTACCAAGGTGAAGAGCATCTTTGGAAACTCTAACACTCACTCTTTAAGTGAAATAAGGGGTTTCTAATAGGCAATGGTTGTATTTCCCTCTGGTCTTCTGTTCCTTCTTTCAGCAGAGTGCCATTGTCTTCTAGGTAATACCTGTGCTGAGCTGGGCATATAGTAGTATTTAGATGTTCCAGCAGTAGACAGCTATCAGCCAATATTTACTTAGACCAAGGTGACTGTGTTCTGGGAGGTTAGCCCTGGGAGGTCATACCAGGTGGACATGTTGACCTAAAGATGGATTTAGAGGTTCTGTAGCGGAGGGGCAGGGAAAAAGGACACCAGAGGTGGGCAGTATACCTTGAGAGGGGCTGGCAGAGGCAGGAAGGGCAATGAGTGTGGAGTGGGACTTTAGTGGCCCAGCTTAGATCTAAATGAATGGCCCAAGGGCTTATGTGGAATAGCGTGGTTATTGTAAGTGCCTGGTACTTGGCAAAATTGTCAACTGTTTAGCACCAACATCCGTATTTGAGAACAACTCTTTGGTTATCTTGAGCTTAAAGTCAAAGACACAGATCAAGTATCGCTGATCCAAAATTCTTTTTCTTTTTCTTTTTCTTTTTTTTTTTTTTTTTGTTTATTTGTTTTATTTTGTTTTGTCTTTTTTTAGGGAAGGGTCTACAGGGACAGGGTGTTCATGGTCTCACTACTAGATTGGACTCATAGTGATCCACCTGTGTACTGCCTCCCATGTGCTGGGATTACAGGTGAGCACCACCATGCCCAGTCTCAATTGCCATCTAAGCACACCCCAGGGGTGGGGCTGAAAAGGCAGGCCAGGGGATCAAACCCCTGCCCCCTATGCCTGCTTGTGGACACTTTAATCCACTGAGCTATTTGGCTGGCCCCCTGATCCAAAATTCTTGGGACCAGAAGTGTTTTGGTATTTCTTCAGATTTGAGATTGTCTGTCTGTCTGTCTATCTATCTTGGAGATAGGACTTAAATCTAAATATATTTCTGTATATTATATGTCTATCATCTGTCATATACATATTACCTGAAGGTAGTTTTATATAATATTTTTAATAGATTTGTGTATGAAAGTTTCCTGGAGCTTTCAACTTGTACTATGTTGTCCGTGCTTAAAATTTCAGATTTTGAGGTTTGGCGTAAGAATGCTCAGCTTATACTCTTTCAAAAAAAAGAAAATTAATGTATTGTCCTTACAATACAAAGGACAATAATTTTAATAAAACAGTACATTTCAAATGTAAGTGCTTGGGTTTTATGACTCTAAAAGACATAAGAAATTAGATGTATGTGTCTAATAGAGGCCCTCTGAGAAAAAGACACACAGATATAGGCCAGCAGGGACATGTAATATGATTGAGACAAACCTGAATGGGTTTGCCTTCCAGGAGGTGATTTTTCAAGCAATAGACAGTTCTTGACAACGTTCTGACCAAAATGCAATGAAGTCTTGCCACTGCATTTTTTAAGAAGTCAGAGAATGTTGAAACAGACTTAAATTGGAGTACAGGTATCACATACATAAAGTACAATGGGAATCTGAAAATTATGTGACAATTTTTCATTGTGAGGTATATTTTTAATTTTCTTCAAATACTTCAGTGCCAGTAGAGTCACAAACTTTCTACAGCTTTTTTTTGACCGTTTTGTTTTTTTTTTAATAATTTTTTTTTTTTTTTTTTACTTATTTTTTTTTCTTGTTTTAGAACCTTTATTTGTTTATTCACTCATTTTCATGGCTGGCTCAGCCCGCCTCGAGGGCAGGGCTGGCGCAGCATGTGGTGCCAGGGATCGAACCGCAGTCCCTGAAGCCGCCCAAGCTTTCCCAAGCAGGCGCTTTAGACCACTGAGCCATCCCGCCGGGCCCCTCTACAGCTTTTTAATTTTATTATTATTGTTATTTTTTGGTCCGAGTCCCAGGCTAATGTCACTCAAGTATTGTTGCAGTTTTGGATGTGCACCTCCACTAGCTCCTGTTAGACTGTACAGTGAATCTTACTACTACTGTTGAGTGCTGCCTTTGCTGCTTTTAGTATACCTTTAGGCCAACTAAGCTATAGTGCTTGCCTTTGGCAAGGAGTCCTGTGCCCATTCTATGAGCCTGAGTCTTGGACCTCTGATCATGTTCTTGATTGTAGGCCTTCTCCTGCTGAGATTGACCCCTTTTCTGGGGATTCCTGGAACTCATCCACCATTACTCACTTGACTCCAAAGGAAATCTTTGTTGTGTTGTTCTGTCCTCTAAGAAGGGCTCTTTGGATGTCTCTGTCAGTTCAGAACATACATAGGTTTGAGAAATTGTTCCTTGGCCTTCTTTGGTAGCTTCTTTAAGTGAACACTTAGCAGCAGCAGTGAAAAGCTCTCGTGGTTCTGGTTCTGCTGGCCTTCTTTATGAGTAGTCTAGCACCTTAACCACCAACAAGCCATGATTCTTACAGCAATTTGCAAAAACAAATGTGATTAGGAGCCTATACTGTTAGCACAGTGCCTGAAAGAAAGCTTTCAGTGCCTGGGATCTGTGGTCACCATATAATAGCTTGCTTGCTTGCTTGCTTTTCTTTTCCTTTTTTTTATATTTAGTATAGGGTCTCACTATACAGATCAGTCTCATAATGGTCCTCCTGTTTTCAGCCTCCCAAGTGCTGGAATTGCAGGTGCATGCACCATGCCCAGTCTCACTTGCTGTCTCAGTGTGCTCTGGGGATGGGGCTGGCACAGCACACTGGGGATTGAACTCAGCCCCTGCATCTGCCTACACAGGTACTTTAGTCTGCTGAGCTATTTTACCAGCATGTAGCTTTTCCTTTTACCAAATGAGACTTAAACTTGAGAGTCTTAGATCCTAGTACTCATGGATAAGCTTCAGAAGGCTAGTAGAAGCTCATGAGATTGTGTCAAAATGTTATAGGTGTGTATAGTTCTGCTAGAAGAACCCTCATAATTTTTGCCAGAAACTCAAAATAGGTCATGAGGAATTTCCTGTGTCTAGCAATTGCATACTCAAAAATCAGATGAACTCTCTTCTGAAGGATGAGAAAACCTAAAAAAAAAAAAAAAAAAAAATGCTTGACAATGTGGAAAAGTTTATGCTATAGTATATACTTGCTAGATGAGAGCCAGGGAGGAATAGGGGCAAAGGAAATGAGCTTGTTATTTGGGGTGGGGTTGTATGCTAGTTCCAGAGAAAGTAGACAAATAGCAGGGTACTTTTGATAGTATTGCAGGAGAATAAAAATTAGTGACCTGGGAAGTCCTGGTAAAATTTTTAATTTAGGCTGAGGCCTTAGAAGGATGTATCTTAAGAGTAAGTATGAACCAAAATAGATAGATCTTCGTGGGGTATAAGGCTTAACTTCAGATAGCCATCCACCCACTCACTCAATTGAAAATCCTGTATGGTCCTAGCTTAAAGCATTTTTGCTCAAGTCAAAATTTTGATTCTATCCATGTATCTTTCTTTTATCCTTTCTTTTTTGTTCCCATTTGCCCTCATTGCCTTTAAGTTACTTTTTATATTTTGACTATAATTGCTGCTTATTAGCATCTCAGCTTCCACTAACTGATCTTCCCCTTGCAGTCTGTTTTATATACTGTTACCAACAGTCTGTGCAAAGCTTTACTCATACCACTGCCTTAATCAGGAGCTTTGTACTTGCTTCCCACTGCCCACATAGTAAAGGTTAAACTTAGTGCTTCTGAAAACAGGCATCATAGCCAGGCATAGTGACATATCCCTGCAATCCTGACACTGGGAGGCTGATGCAAGGGTATCACAACTTTGAGCTCAATGTGGACAACTTAGTGACATAATGAGAACCTTTTATGGCTTGTGTCTAGTTGTCCCCCCAAAGCCTCATGCAGTCATGGGGTGGACTTCTAGAGTTTGTGGTTAGCTTATGATTTACCAGAATTATGGGTGTGAGTGCTATTGGGATTATGGCTGTGAGTACTACACCCAGCCTGGGCCAGATACCCAGAATGTGAGGTAAGGGAGAAAGACTTGCTCTCCGTTGCCATTATTGCTCTTACTCCTCCCTTTTGCTCTTGCTATTTTGCTGCCTTCCACCACTATGAACTGCTGCCCTCTGCCTTGCACCAGTCTTCCTTGGAGTCAGCTGAGTGTGGACTAAAACTTCTAGTAACTGTGAGCTAAATAAACCTTTCCTTCCTTCATTTTAAGTGTTGGATGTTTGTCCCAGCAACAAGAGAGGAGTAACTGAGACAGAACCTGTCTCATAAAAGAATAAAAGGAGCCAAGGATATGTTTCAGTATGCTTTATTCCACATACTGAAAAAGGAGAAGGAAAGGAGAAAACGGGGAGGGTAGGAGAAAGGAAAAATCAAATTGCTTTCCTACTGAATACCTTTGGTTTCATCAGCTATACTTAAAATAGCATCCACAGTTCCTGTTACCACAGGGTTTAAGAAGCTACATGATATAAGCTCATTTCACAGCTACCCTCATCTCACACTGTTCTTTCTTCTGTACCCAGCCACACTGGCCTTCATGGGTTTCTTTGTTACTGTTCTAAACAGCTGAGTCCTTGTTGTGCAAAGTTATTGCTTCCATGAGCACTTCTCATGTGGTTTCTTCTCTCTCAGGTCTGAGTCCCATGCTGTCTTCAGAGTCACCTTCCTTTATGTGACTGAACTAAATCTGTTGTTTCCTGCCTGTTTTTTTTTCTAGTCACAGCAACCCATTTATTGCCTTTGTAACACTGTGTTCATCTTATCTTTTCATTGTCTTCTCCTCTTCCCTTCACTCGAATATAAATTTTAGGAAGGGAGCAAGCTCAGTTGTCTTGTTGACTGCTAAGTTTCCAAAGACAGATGCATAGCAGGTCCTTGATAAATATCTCCTGACATGCTTTTATATAGACACATTGCAGCATAGTATTTATAATAAAACAACTACCTGAGAAGAGAATCCTGCTTTTCCATTGATTTTAACATTGTAGTATTTTCTGTAGTAGTTTTTGCCTGTTCCTCTTCTCACATGGACTCTTTGGATGAAATGGAATGTGATGGGAAATGAAACTGTAAGGACTAACATCTGGGACAAACAACTCTAAAGTTACTGCAGGATACACAGGTTTTTACCTTATGAGTATATTGTGTGTATGTATGTATGTATGTATGTATGCATGTATGCACACATGCATTTGGTATAGGGTCCCACTGTATAGCTCAGACTGGTAGTGATCCTCCTGTTTCAGCTTCCCCAGTCCTGGGATTACAGTCCTATGCCACCATAGCATTCTTGGTGGTGGGTGCAGCATGTGGTGCTGAGGATCAAATCCCAGTCCCTTCTAGTAGACCTTATGTTTCTGTTTTTTTTTTTTTTTTTTAGACCTTATGTTTCTGAAATTTTCATGACTTGTTCTCTCTCTAATGCACCCAACGCCACTAGTAACTATTAGAAATCTTTAAGTGGAATCAGAGAGACCCACAATAGCAAAAGCAATTTTCACCAACAAGAGCAAAGCTGGAGGCATAGAAATACCTGACTTCAAGCTATATTATAGAGCAATAATGATAAAAGTGACATAGTACTGTAACAAAAACAGATGACATGGATCAGTGGAACAGAAATGAGAACACAAAACTTCCCTTGACACATTAAACTATTTGATCTTTGACAAAAGAGTCAAAAGCATGTCTTCTGGAAGATGGCCTGTTCAAAAACTGGGGCTGCAAAAACTGGTTGTCTATGTGCAGAAGATGGAAATTGAACCCTTATCTCTTACCATAAATTAAATTAAAATCAAGATAGGTCAAAGACCTAAACATTAAAACAGAAACATTAACTCTACTAAAAGTTAGAATAGGTAAAGTGCTTGAAGACATAGGTGTAGGAAAGAATTTTCTGAGCAGAACCTTAATTGCATAAGAGAGAACATTAAGAAATAAGAAGTGAGATTGTGTCAGATTAAAGAGCTTATGTACAGCAAAAGAATTAATCATTAGAGTGAAGAGGCAACCTCAGAATAGGAAAACAGTTTTTCCAGCTTCTATTCCTCAGGCAAAGAAATTATATCTATAAATAAATAAATAAACAAATAAACAAACAAACACTAAAATTAAAGATCCACTCAGGATATGGGCAACAGAAGTGAATAGACATTTCAAAGAAATACAGATGTTCAACAAATATATGAAAAACTGCTCAACATCTCTTACCATTACGGACATACAAATTAAAACAACACTAAAATTCTATCTTACTCCAGAAAGGCAATTATTAAGAAATAAAACAATTGGAAACACTGGCAAAGATGTGGTGAAAAGGCAGCTGTCCCTTAACTGCTGGTGAGAATGTAAACTAGTAGCAACCATCATGGAAGTCAGTATGGAGATTTCTCAAAGAACTGAAATTATTAGTTCCATATGGACTAGCAACCCGCCCCCCACCAGCATCTTTCCTCCAAAGAGCTTAAGTCATTATACTACAGTGATACATGTTTATAGCAGCACAACTCATATTAGCTAATCATGGAAGCAGTCTGTATACCCATCAACAGACAACTGGATAAAGAAAATGTAGTATCTATATATAATGACATACTACTGTGCTATAAAGAATGTCAGATTTGAGAGATTTGTAGGAAAACTGATACACCTGGAAAATACAGTATTGTGTGAAATAAATCAGACCACAAGCTTAAATACCTCTCATATGAGTAAGGCAAAGTACAAAGAGAATTATGAAAGGTGGATAAAAGAGAACTAGGAGATGGATTTCCTACAATAAAGAAGTTGTCCAAGGGAACAAGCATGAAGGGTAAGGAGAAAGGGAAAGGGAAATAAATATAATGAAGAAACATCATGTACAGGAACCTAGTAACCTCAATTAATGGAAACATATACTATAACATGAGCCAAAATGGATAATATCAATAATGAAAATGGGATAGGAGAATTGGAGGAGGATGGAGGGAAGGGGAAGTAGATTTTTAAAAAGCTGTATTATGTACATGTTCGCACTCACAAAGATGATTGCAAATTACGTGAATTACAAGCATGTACTAAAAAAAAAAAATGAGCAAAAAAATAAGCCCTCAATCGAAAGTATTTTTTTGTTTAAGGGACATTTAAAAGAGGTTATATTAATAACATTTATATGGTGTTCTAAACTTTGTTCATGCATAATTACTAGATTCTCCAGCACAGAGTTGTCAGGCATCAGCTAGAAGTATCCATGGTGGGATCTGAGGATATGAACACACTCCCTTGTTCCTAGAATATGGGAAAAGTCAAAGAGACTGCTGCCTGGTTAATAGTGTGAACCCCATGGTCTCTGCTTTTAGGTTTCACATCCGTTTTTTTTTTGTTCTCTTGCTGTTTTCTGGAAAGTGAACCTAGGGAAGAGTTATTAGAGCTCAGTAAAATACCCCAAAGTATGATGTTTCTGCCTGTTGAGCACTTTTAACATTGGGAAGCTTCAGAACTGAGGTCTCTCTGCCCTCTGCCCTCCTGTCTTTTGCCTCTCACTTTTCTTGAAAGCAAGTCTTAGAAACTACAATCCTTTCCCCTACAATCTTAAAATAGAATTATTTCCCTATCTTTCCAACATTTTGTAGTAGGAGTTGAGACCAGAAAGTTGGGAAGGATAGAGCAGCCTGAAGAATGAAGGTGAGTTGGGGAAGCAGGGAAGCCAAGTATAGACCACATTCTCTGGGGATTGTGCTACATAAAAACACACAGAAAGTAATTAGGAGGGAGCTGTGGATCAAGAAACATCCTTCCAGCATATCTGTGAGCTGCCAAGAGAGTGAGTCTGATGAAGGCACGGCCGTGGTGAGAGCTGTGTCAGAGATCAGGTGGACAGCTACACTTTAGAGAGACAGATGTTTCTTCCGCTGGAGCAAGAACTTGCACTTTAGCCAGTGGTAAGCTGAAAGATTTTTGTTAATTGCTGTTTTCTCAACTGTGTAAGAGGTGGTAAGATGATCAGGAAGGAAGAAACAGGACATAATTGCTCAGGAAGTGACCCAACAAAGTGATCAAAGGAGCACAGGAGGTTGTCAGGTAGTATAAGTCTGTTGTAGTGTAAAACGCAAGCCCATACAGGCTGCTTCACAAGTGTCATTCTCAGTAGTGCTAAGCCATGTGGCTCTGGGAAAGGAAGATGAGGTGTGTACCCACAGGGATGGGGTTCATAGGGTAAGTACCCTAGAATAGTGCAAGCAAAGGGTTGTGAAAGTGTGCACAGAAATGTGAATTTTGATTGGTAAATTATCTATGAACAAATACTCTTTGTAAATCTTAGTAAAATATACATTTCTAGGCCTAAAAATGCTTTTCTATACAAATATGTTTTCACACCACAGTTTGAACTATTCTTATAAATGTTTTAATACCATAGCTTTAACTGTTCATACTGCTATTTTGTTCAGGCTTTTTTTCTGAAACCTTTTAATTTTGGTTTTGGGAAAACCAACTATTTCCCCCCTGGAATTAATGAGTGAGCAAGCAAGAGGTTCTGTAAGCAGAATAAAACCTACAGTCTTTATTATGATTGGATCCATGTTTGGAAATTCTGTGAATTGTGTTATGTCAGCATCCTGCTCACAGAATAGGCTATGTAAACAGTGGATGTTGGGAGGTTCTGTGAATGAGCAGCCTTCCTTCTCCTTTACAGACTTAACCACTGCAGTTCTCCAGATTCAGAATGTTTATTTCATAGTAAAGAGGGCTCTAAAAATACCAAGCCAGTTAAGTTTTATTGTAGGTCATTTCATTTAAACTGCAATGGGATATATAAATTTTAAAAAAGAGAAAAAATACTGACGGCAGGATTTTAAAGGAAACACTATAGAAATCTGTCTGTAGTCATTTGTTTTGGCAATGGATGCAAAGCTGAAAAAAGGTGAGAATAGATTTGTTCCATCTTCTAAGTTAGAGCAATTGGTATGTTGAATTGATGTTCAGAAGTTTGAACATCATAACAGAATGTACAAATTGTATGTGATCATAAGAAAATTATACAAACTAAGTTTTAAATTAGGATTGTTTGGAACCTGACTTAAAATATTATTTATAACATTTATTTTTTCTCAGAAAGTTACAGGGTACATCAGACTGTAAATCTGAGGATTCACAATGAGAGGAAAACTACCACTAGGGAGGATAAGACTCAGAACAGGAGGTGAGGGCCTGAACATCTGTCCAGGGAAGGACAGAAGACAATGGCAAGAACCAAGGAGAGGTCAGCATCGAAGTCACTTATCTGTGCACATCCTGAAGCCAAGACAGTAGAGATGCAACCCTGCTTTCTAGGGAGTCGAAAAGAGAGTCCTAGGGAAAGAACTTGAAGATATATTTGATTTGGAAGAAAGGGAAATGTCTCAGTTCAGTATAAGCAACAGTTAATGGATAGTTTGTAGACAAGCAGAATCTTACAACTGGATGCCTAAAAATATTTTTCTTACTCCTAATAGAGCAGCTTCTAGATGAGAACTTGTCTCAGAGAAACTGGGTCAGCCCTGGCACTGGGCCATGGAAACTAACATTTATTTAGTTTATTTATCACCTACTCTGAGCCAAATTGCTAGCTGGGTGATCTGCCCACGTGGTTTCTTTCATTTCTAACCTTGTTAGGTATTATTTCCTATTTCAAGGAGAAAGAAACTGAAGCTTGGCGACATTAAATGTTTTTTTTTTTGCTTGGAGTAACAGAGCTACCAGTGTGATCTACATGTGTCTGACTCCAAGTCCTGGAATGTTTCCATCTAACTCAGCTCTTGAGCAGTCTCACTGAGTATAGTTACCTAAGGCTTATCTTCACCTCACTATAGATTTTGAACCAAAGGAAGGAATGGCTCCAGCCAAGGTGGCAAGATCATAAACAGACCTAGACATGCTTTCTGCAGTCTTCTGTAGATTCTTTCTCTAGGGAATTTTCGTGTTTACATGCATAGTATTTGGACTGTGGTCAGGCATTAATATACTGATGCTCACACGTCACAGTGTCACATTTGGGTGTGGCTCTGGTGATGAAGCTGATTTTAAGGTTGCATCTGTGTTTGTGCTTTGGTGAACTGCTATGGGACTGAGGTAATAAGAGCTCAGAGGATTCAGATTTGCAGTATCTGAACACTGCACCATGAGAAGCACTAATTTAGTTGATCAGTTTTCACACTTGGCTTCTTCCAGACTCCATCACACATTTAATATTTAATTGTGGTCAGCCTAAGGATGTTACCCTCACTGTTGTTAGATGACAGTGCAAGATCAGGCATTGATTATGATGCCTAGAGGGAGGAGATATCTTTGATCATAATGGTGAAAAGAGAGGCCATAAAGCCAGAGTAACAGGTTAGTTACCTTGCTGTTAGATTAAATCCTGTCCTTGCCCGATCTAAGAGATAAGTTATAGGTACTGATGGTCAAGGATGTGTTGTGAGCCTCCAAACCCTGCTGCCTATTTTCTGCATGTGCCTTACATAATTTTGTA
>PVJA010037490.1:0-20367 GCA_004027025.1 Myocastor coypus | reverse complement strand
ACAAAGGCAGAGGGAACACTGAAGACCAAGGTTCTGCTAGGCAGAAGTCTTAAATAGAGCCAAGGCTCTTTGACCAGAGCAGAGAAAGCGAGGTGAGTGGTGAGAGATGGGCTAGAGAGGTAGAGAAGGAAGGCAACAGATAGCAGGTTCAGTGGACCACTAAAGCAACTTGGCTTTTTCTTGGGATGAGATGGAAGCCTTTATAGAGTTTCAGAAAGAGTGATAACAGGTTCTTGTGAGTTTTCATCTGCAGGTATTCTGGCTGAGAATTATTCTGCTTCTGGTATAGAATGGAGTTTGGTTCTTCAGTGCATTTCTTTAAGAAAGTTCAAATTCTGTTGATTTAAAAGAAAAAAATCCCTCAGATAAGATTATCTCTATCAATATAGAATACTATCAGACAAAAAGTATAGTAGTGGTAGAGCGGGATCCATCCCTTGTACCTGTCACTATTTCCACCATTGGGTTTCTCCTACATACCAGGACTTCGGCATTGGTATAATATGTATTATGTTTCTGTGCTGCCATATTGTGGGTCAGTTCCTATTATTCTCCCGTTATTCTCCTAAAAACTACTAATCTGTTTCCATCTCTGTAACTTTGTCTGTTTCAAAAAGGTTAAACAGAACTGAGTATAGTGGTATATAGCTCTAATCCTATACTCAAGAGGCTGAGACAGGAAGATCCTAGAGTTCAAAATCAACTTGGACTACCTACAAGGTCAGTCAGACTACATAATGGGACCTTGTCTCAAAAAAGCAAAACAAAATAAAAAGTTATTAGTAAGTAATCCCAAGATAGATTTTATTCATTGAGCATAATGCCCTTGAAATATAGCATAGTCATTCCTTGTATCAGTATTTATTCCTGTTGACATTTTTCTGATACGTATATGAAGTAGGGGGTAGGCTGTCATGGTGAGAAGAAGTTTTTTTGTTGTTTTTGTTTTGTTTTTTAATGACTTGAGGGATGATTTTAGTCTTGAGTTTTGTCTTTTTTTTTTTTTTAATGTCTCTAGATCTCAGTTTAGCCAGGTGTAAAATAAAGAAATTGAAGTAGACTGTTAAGGTCTTTCCTGAAGTAATGGCCTTTCTTGTGTAATGAAGTTCACCTGCGCTTTCAGCGCTGCCTGAAGTAGGCTCCTGTAGTCCTCTGTATATTGTTCACCTTGTAATCATCACTCAACAAGCATCTCATAATGGTTATATTGACATATTGCTGCTACTTATATTTTTCAAGTATAAGCTTGATAGCGAAAATAGCACCTGACAGACTACATAAATATGAAGATAAGTCTGATTTTTCAATATTCTCTGTACTAAAATACAAGTAAACTTTTCAGTTGAAATAATATATTGGAGCTACAATGACATAAGAAATGTAACAAATTGCTCTTAAATGTCAGTTCTACTCTTGAAGTCAAATGTTCATTCTTGAATCAGTTCTTTGAACACGTTCTTACTGATGAGCAAAGTCAGTTTGTTAGAGAAGACAAAAGTACTTAGAGTGAAAGGAGTCAACCAGCAGAGAATCTGAAAGTGTACACTTCAGTTTTTCTTAGTTGGAGAGATGCCCTTTCTGTTTGCCCATCCCTCCCTTCTCTTCATTATATAACAGAGCATTTGAGTAATTTATTTGACCTTACACAGTGGTAGATTTTTTAAAAGTTGAAGAAAATGTTTTCTCATGAATTTACTAATCAGCCTGCCCTCCCTCCCTTTACCAGCACTGTGTCTGTGCACTGAGGACAGCATCCTCAAAGGCCCCAGCACAAGGCTTTAGAAGGAATTCTTGTGCCATCACAGAGCTCTACAACCTAACCGTACAAACTCTATTATGTACATGGTGACCTCGTTGGCCATGAATATGATCAAGTATTGCAAAATACAGGAATAGATGGATGGCACTATATCACACATGCACTCTTTAACTATCAGTAATCCAAGTTTTTGTTTAAAAACTGATCATTATAATGTCCATGCTAGAAGATATTTTATAGAGAATTTAGCCTACTCTCTCTGAGAAGTGTGAAAGATGGCAGAAGCTTAATGAATGTTCATCAAGTAAAAGAGCTTGGGAGAAGGCCAGCCAGATAGCTCAGCAGACTAAAGCACCTGCTTAGGCGAACTCAGCAGCCGAGGTTCAACCCGCAGCATGCCAGCTTCACCCCTGGGGCATACTGAGATGGTAGTTGAAACTGGGCATGGTGGCATGCACGCCTGTAATTTCAATACTTGGGAGGCTGAAAAGAGAATCACCACAAGTCTAGTCTATGTAATGAGACCCTGTAGACCCTGTACTAAAAGTAAAAAAAAAAAAAATTCTTGGGAGAGAGTTGGGGTAAGTGTTGAGTCCTCTGTTCCGCCTCCTTTGTACCTCACTGCTTTTTTAACACAAATTGAAAACTGGCCACAGAGTCCTGGAGGAAAGCTAGGAACATTGCATAGCTTTCACTGTGGAAGAGTAAGTTTCAATTCTGTAGTGTCTTTGTTTTGTTACTGTGGGTAGTGGATCATGTTTATTCCTTACATTACTATTGCCACATGGATCTCTTTATTGTTGTCTCCACATTTTTTGGAGGAAGGGCTTGGCTTTGTAGTCTAGGCTGGCCATAAACTCACAGTGATCTCCTGCCCAGGCCTCTCAAGTACTGGGATTGCTGGTATACACCAACATGCCTATTTTATGTTTTAGATAAAGATTTTTCCCTACCTAATTATCTCCTATCAAGAGATTATGTCTTCTACTAAGCCCTCCTTTAAGAACAACTCTGCCACACTTTAAAAGTCTCTTTCAGAAAATTGGTTTCCTCTAGTGTGAGTTTTAGAAAATGAACAAAATAAGCGAAGGTAAAATCTAATATTGTTTAGTGCCCATACTTATGAAATTGGTTTAAGTGGTAAGCAATTTATTACCTGTGATTTGTTTATCCATTAAGAATATGAATGTAGTTGGGACATCATTTTTATTTCTAAACTCATCAAAAGTAGATCTTCACACTTTTCTTGTTTGTTCATTCTTCAAAGCACCTATAATTCATCTCTTTGCCTGAATACAATTTCCTTCCTTCCCTCCCTCCCTCCTTCCCTCCTTCCCTCCCTCCCTCCCTCCATCCATCCATCCTTCCTTCCTTCCTTCCTTCCTTTGCTTTAAGATATTTTTACATATTCCATACTTTAATGTTATTCTTGGCTCTTCCTCCACTGGCTTTGATCTTCATCAGGGCCTAAGTCCTCAACAATTGTCTTAACTTCATCATTAATATACTGCTCTACCCTTTTGTATTTTCTTAGGAAAGTAACTAGAACTACAGGGTCCAAGTGGACTGGGGAGCCTCACAGAGATTCTGGTCTTCAGGTAGCAGCCACACCGTGAAGTTCTTACTCAGAAGTGAGGTCACAGAGGCCAGTAAGAATCTCTCTTTTCCATTCCCCAGTGTCTGTGCAAAGGTTTAATGTTTTTAGTGTTGCCCATGTACTCTGGGCGCCGTAATCAGAATCAGAATTGGGAGACACTGGAGCAGATGGAATAGGTGTGGGCTTTGCTGCCCTATAGGCTTCTTGAAGCTTAGTGTGTCACCTACATTGCTGGGGGATGACTTCATTGTAAATTAATTCTGACTGTCCCCTCTTTGTGTCAGTGCTCAGCAAGAGCATGTTATAGTCAGATACTCTGCCATGTGTCAGTGACCCATCTGCTAGAAACAAGAGCAAGAGTAGGCATCTGATTTTTGTCTTCCACAATATATGGCTTACCACTGCCTCCCATTAAGACCACAGCAACAGCAGGATATGCAAAGGAAGACAATCACTTGTTACATCTATGGTTTACATGCAAATCTGGCAAATGTTTGTTGTAGCAAAGCTTGAAAAAGGCCTTGCACTAAGTATCTCCAGCCATTTTTTACATTGAAGCAGGTCCCCTAGGCAGTACTTGATCTTGCAGTCCTCCTGCTGAGCCCTGCCTTCAGTGTGTACTCAAAGACCTATATGCACAAAAGGGTGGACAGGTAACAATCATTCAGAACCCCTGTTAGGTCTTGGATGATGATGGGGAACAGGAAGTGCCCAAGGTGACTGCATAGACTCAATCATACTCTCTGCAATGATGAAGTAAGAGATGTTGAGATTATTTTCACCCATACCTATGTGCACACTAACACACATCACACTCGCACACACTTTTCTTTTTCCTTTGTAGTGGTGGGGTTTTGAACCAGTGCCTTGTATGCATTGACCATATGCCCTGTCTTATCACTGAGTTGCACTCTTCACCCCAACACAGTGCCCTTTTGTGAAATTTTGTTTATCTAAAAAAGAAAGGAGTAGAGAAAATGAGGGACAAAGATAACATAACCATGTCTGCAGTAAGCATTTCTTCTTGGTGTCTTATGGATATTAAGAAGAGAAGGCACCAGACATTTCTAAATCATTCATCCCTCAAATAGATTCTCTTAATTCCCAAATGGCTGGCAAACTATTATAATTAAATTGTGTGTGTGTGTGTGTGTGTGTGTGTGTGTGTATACATATATATGTATGTATATATATATATACACACACACACATATATTGCACATTAGCATAAGCGTGATCAAATTTATAATATGATATGGATAGATTATTTTAATGTGCTGATACATTTTTAATGCATTAAGGGCATCTTAGGTAATTCATGTGCACATTATATTCCTGTTTTATGGAATTTTAAAATGACAGCAGTGTAATAAAGGGAAATGGGCTGAGACTCAAAAGGCTCTCAGGTGCCCATTGTGGTGGTGCCATTCTCTATTTTTCTCATTTATGCTTTTCTTGAGTTTCTATCTAGATTTGTCTTCATCTCTATATCAAAGCATTTGGATTAGCTTATCTTTCTGGATTCTTTTTGCCCAAAACTTCTATGACTCAGTCAGTTATTACTTTGTTTTCAGCCCATAGAAACCACTTGGGAACTTAGGGAGTGAAGTCAGTTTGCTGGCCAATAAATATTTATTGAGTGCCTGCTAGGTATGTGGCTCTTTTTTGGACCAGCAGGGAATACAGTCTAGGTGGTAGAAGATAGCAACATAGCAGTAACAGATAAATGCCAAATGAATGTACAGCCCTGAGCCTAGGTGTAACACAAGTGCCTTGTCTGGGTGGCTGAGCAGTTGACTGTGTGAGCCACAAGAAAAGACTGGAAGACACTTTACGGAGCATGGCTAGAGAGACTGGTGAGGATTCGCGGGCAGGATACCTCCAAGAGTCTGTCTGTCTCCAAGAGTCTGTCTGTGGCACTGTTCATTGAATAGGAGACTGGATTTGGAGCCAGAAAACCCGGCTTTTGATTATGGCTTTGCCACTCACAACAGGATTGCCTGCCCCATCTAAAGTATATATTTTGGGGGAGTCAGAATGCAGTGATAACTCTGTATTATTAGAAGGATTCGGCCACTACTTTTTCTTTTTTGCAGAACCAGGGATTGAACTCAGGCCCTTGCGCTTGCCAGGCAAGTGCTTATTCTACTGAGCTATCTCACCAGCCCCTCGGCCACTACTTATTAAATGTGAAATTATCTTTCAGTGAAATGGTGGAAGAATTGGTCATCAGACATTCCAAAGCAGGACTTACCCAGTGTTGTTAGCAAGGTCCTGAGCACCTTGAAATGCCACCTTGTTGGTCAACTTGTTGATAGGCCATGACTGTCCCTTACAATAGTGTAGCCTTCTTATGCTTCGTCACACAGATGGTAATGTTTCCCTTGCTATTGAATTTGGGGAAGAAAGGAGTTAATGTAAATTATTTAGGAGAGTGCACCATATTACAGTTCCTATCGTTCCCCTTTCCCTCTGTCATTACTCTCCTCTTCCTTTCTCTCTCCTCTGCCCACCCCACAATTCATTATCTTATTCTCTTCATCTCCCTGCACCATTGTCATTTCAGAGATAATAAGTAAATGTTTTTCTTTCTGTTATTGTGGTCAGGGCCTGATAATGCAGAGTGTTTGCCAGTCCAGAGGAGATTGAAGTAGCAGTGTTTGGGTTTTCATTGCAGTACTGACAGGTAACGGAAGCTGTATAAACTATCTGCAAGGCAGAGGGACCCTGATCTGGGATAGCGTGAGAGAACAAAAAAAAAAAAAAAAAAGAAAGATTTAAGTTGTGATCATATTTTGGAATGAGGGCAGTGTCCAGCCTGGATGACTAAGTAGGATGGTCCTGCTGATAGGACTGCTGGGAGCGAGAGCTAATTCAGTAGGATTTGGAAAGGCTTTAATCTAGGGAAGCAAAGTTTATTTTTGAAATGCTGTGTTTTACATAGTGATGAATCATGCAAATCCATGTGTCCTGCAGATAGGTGAAAGTGTGAGTGACAGCATGTTTAGCAGAGGGCCCCAGTTTGGCTGGATTGGGAGCATGTGCTTGTTAGACTATTAACTTTCTTCAAGCTAGATCTCATATTTAATTGGTGGTCTTACAGTTTATGAAGGATGTCTTTGTGTCGTGAAGTAAAAGAATACATTTCTTCTGCAGAGGGAATCTCATACTGGGGACCTTAGTCTGTCCTGCCTTAGCAGGAGATTTAGACAGTACTATGCCATTTCCTTCTCTGAAACACAGTTTTTTCTTTGCTTTTTTTCTTCTATGATTTTGATGGTTGGGGAATAAAGAGAAATGTTAGGTATTTAAAGATGGACATTATTTTATTGTCATTTATTCTTAATAGGCCCCTCATACTTTAGGCAGCAATTGTCATGGTCCTGAGTACCGCAGAGGTTTTGCTGGTGTGTAAATAAGCTGGGACCTGAAAAGGGCCTGACATAATAGAACACAAGACTGGTTTTACTTGTCTCATAAAGCCATAACCATGATATTGCTGAATAATATTAAATAAGAGGTATTGCAGAAATGCTGGGGGCATAATTAAATTGACCATTTGCTAAACAGAACTATTTGTTTTTATGCATCTTCCCCCTCTTTGTCTAAATTTAGCACTTTGGCCCATATTTTCAGGCTCTCCTCTCCACTCCCCAGATTTATGAAGTGAAGTAGATATTTAAGTCTGCTTCCAACTATGTTTTTCTCTCATTTCCCTGTCAGACATTCTTTGAGGAAATCAAGTTAGTTATGCTCACCTGGGAAGGTAGGGTCTGAGTGGAAGTATGGTAATGGGTATAGTATGGCTCAGTGATACCTTGGAGTAAAGAATTGCCTGTTCTGACAGGATGACTATGAAGTGGCATCTTTGGTTTTATTTCTTCTCTCTGCAGTCTGCAGGATACTATCAGAGCTCAGTGGTATGTGGTTTGTGAAGCTATATGGGCTTTTGTTGACGCTTAGCTATACACCTATTATTAATAATGAAATTGGGATAGGTATCTACTGGAGCAATATTTGGAGTTATCTGATTTGTCTACAAAATTATAACATTGATATAGAATGACTTTTTCTGCATGTTCGCATGCCTCTCATTTTTTTTCTCCCTTTCTCCTCCTGTGTCCCTTTTTCTTTCCCCTCCTTACTTTTTCTCATTAAACATTTCAACCAGTATGTATGGGTCCTTGTTAGTTTTTAGCTGTACAACTTTTTTGAGTTCTCCATATATGCTTGAGTCCACATGAGTCTTCATTTCACATTCCCCTCTGCATGAGAAAGACTGCTTTGTGATTTGCTTCTGGGTGCTGGTCCATACCCACCAATGTCAATTCTAGCTCTTCAGGGTGTCATTATGGGCCATTGGCTGTGTACCTTGTCCTGTTTTGTAAAGCAGCTGCGTTGGGAGGTCATCAGTAGCATACACCTGGCTGTTTGAGCCTGGAGCATGTATGTTCTGCCCCAAGACTCTCTAGACCTTGATATGCCTTGATAATCTTTGAATCTTTATTTTTCCCCTCCCTTCTCTCTATCTGCCAAAGCTTGGCTTTCCAACCCTGGCTAACATTTTCAATCTGTGTTGTGACTGCTGGGAAAGTCTCTAGCCATTGTTTAGGTCCTCTGTGGCTATCTTGGCAATAGGATTCATTCAGTAAAAAAAGGAACCATTCAGTGTAAAAAGAATTTAAAATCAATTTCAGTCAATTTTACAACTACATAAGTTTACAGGAGAAGTGAAAAATAGAGACGATGGGAGATTGAATAAATTGAATAAAGTAGTATGTGCTACTTTCCACTATTTCTAGTTGTTGATTCTTCCAAATAGAATCTCTTGTTAGCAACTGAACCTTGGCTATGTGAGAAGTAACTCCTGGCTGCCTATAAAACAGACAAGGAGACCAAAAGGTCAGCTCAGCAGAGACTGGGGGCTTAAAGACATCAGTGAGAGAGGAATAGAGTGAGTGCTTGGAGATGTCACCAAACTAGCTTTTGGAAACTCTTTTGCTTCGTAGGACTTTTTCCATTTGATGCATGATGAGAAAATAATCTCTTGCTGAAAGATACTTGTTCATTGCCCATTGTTTCCCGGCTTTTCACATAGAACTTTCTCCTTACCCTTCATTACGCATATTTTTTAAGCTTTTCAAAATCAATTCTGCCGCAAGCCTAGAATTGTCAGGTTCCTACCTCCAAGAACCTGTTTACCCAAAAGGCCCTAATGTGAGCTTGCAGAGAGCTCTGAAGGGAGCCTGGCACTGTTCAGAGCAAAACAACTGTTTTCCACACATCTGAGCTTTCAGTGAGTTTCCCTTTCTACTTGTCTCTATCTTGTTTGCAAAGAAAGTTACTAGCATCCTGGGGCTTCCGTCATAAATCAGATCCACACAAGAGTGTTGTCTTGACAGCTGATGAAAAGGAAGGTCAGCCATCTTGTATGTTCAGAATCAATACTGGAGCTCTTTCCATCAGGGATTTCCATCCTGGAACTTACAAAGCTATACTAAACTATAGCCAATGTGTACAATTGTGAAGTAGAGACAGTTTGCCAACGGTAGGACACTGACCTTTGCAGTCGTAGGTAACTGAGGCCTGGAATACCTGCCTGATGTCTCACAGTAAGCAGGCATAGTGTGCATTTTGTGCTGAGTTTATAAAATTTGACCACAGTACTCAGAAATTACTGCACATAATTTTTATGCTAAGTGTGCATGTGTGTGAATACATGCATCTGTCTGAGCTGTATATCTCACTATAGTTGCAGTGACTCTTCTGAATATAATAAGCTATTAACTACTGTTCAGTTCTTCAACCTTGACTAAAATGTGTTACAGAAGCATTTCTTTATAGGTTCCCTCTATTCTTAATACATGTCCGCATGTGTTTGCCTTAAGGAAAATATTCTGCTTTTGTAGTCTCCATGGACACAGCAGTGACTGATAAAATGTAGATGGTTTTTAAGTGCAAAATGTTAAGCTCGAAGACCTAGATAAAGATCCATGAGCCAGAGCCTCAGAGTTATCTATTACCCTTTTTAGATGAAGAAGGAAAGGGTAGGCATGCAGGGGTGAGTTAAGTAAGTTATGCTTCCTGTTCCCATTCTTGGTCTGTATCCACTGAGCCCAGTTTCTGTTTTATCATGTACTGTCTTCCCTTTGAGTTAGCTCTGTTTATAGGCCCCCAGCCATTGAAAGCACAGAGTACATGTATAGGGAAGGTTTTACCTTTATTTTTTCCATTGCACTCCGACTGAAAGTATAACCATAAGGCAAATGTATAACATCTCATCAAATTTTTTTATCAGGAAGAAGAGCACCCTTGAGAAGCTTTCCTTGCTTTTTTACTGCTTAACAAAACTGAATAGAAATGCATTTCTCTTGCAACACTTAGGACAGATCAGAGAGGCATATCTGCTCAGGGGTCTTGTCTGGCTTGGATACTAGAGCCCAGAAGGAGGGTAAATGGACAATGACAGAGAGCCAGGGAGGGCATGCACTGCAGAGGAAGTGACAGCACTGTTACAAGATTGGTCACATTTGAGAGGAACCATCCTGTAAATGAAAGTATTGAAGATAAGCTCTCCTACTGTCGGAAAAATTCCAGGTAGGGAAGGAGAACAATTTGTATTGCATTGGGATAGTGTGAGTGTCTGTATTAACTCATGGTGTGTTGGTTCAGGTCCTCCAAGAAGCAAGCTGCAAGATAGATTAGATCTGCAAGATATTAATCGAGGAAGATGCCTCTGAAGGAAAACAGTAGGAGGGCTGTGAAAAGTCATAGCACAGTGTAGAGAAGCCCAGTGCCAAAGGGTGGAGATGGAGGAAGGGTGGTTAGGGAAAGTATGGGATGTGAGGCAGTGCTGAAGACAATTCCCATAAACCTAACACTGAGACTTTACTGTAGTTTGAATGTGTTGCCTCAGATATACATGCTGGAAGCCTGATTCCCAATGCAACAGTGTTGAGAAGTGGTGCCTAATCAAAGGGGATTGGGGTCTATGGGCAGAGCCCATATGAATGTACTAATGCATTGCCCTGGGAATATCACTAGAGCTTTGCCTTGCCTTGCCTTGTCTTTGCTGTCCCTTTCCTTTTTTAGGCAGGATCTTGTTCTATAGTTAAGGCTGACCTTGAACTCACCCTGTAGCCCAGGCTGACCCTCCCACTTCACCTTTCCACATGTTGAGATTTTAAGCATATACCATCAGGCTTAGTGTAAAGCAGTTTGATTAGAAAGCAGGCCCAAGCACTTTTATCTCCCACATCTGTCAACAATTTATGAGATAGCAAAGACCCTATCTTTAAAAACTTACAATAGAAAGGATCTGGTCAGATACCACCACCCTGGTCTACAACAGGGCTGGTAAACCTATGGCACATGTGCTATGGTGAGCACATGGAGCCTTCTTTTTTTCTTTTTTTCTTGTTTCAGAACTTTTTTTTGTTTGTTTATTTTTATGGCTGGCTCAGCCTGCCCCGAGGGCAGGGCTGGCGCAGCGTGTGGTGACAGGGATGGAACAGCTGTCCCTGCAGCCACCCAAGCTTTCCCAAGCAGGCGCTTTAGACCACTGAGTCATCCCACCGGGCCCCTGGAGCCTTTTTTTGACATAACCCGTCAGCAACTCAGTCAAGGTTTGACAAATTATCGTTATGCATACAACAGCAAAAATCACATTAATTGTGCAAAAGCTTGCCAAACACACAAACTTTCTGCCTTTCAATAAAAAGTTGTTTTACTGAACGTGCTGTTACTGTGATTTTAAGACAAATGATGTCAGTGACTATATTGTTTTCTAAACTAAAACCTCAGTATTCAAGGTTAATTGCAGTGTTAGCCCTTTACGATAATAACTGGATTTGAGATTGGTGTCTGGGCACTTGGTCTTTAAAAAAGGTTCTCCATCTCTGTCACTACTCTGGAACTTCTTGGCTTCTGGAACCACTTGCCAAACAAATCCTGTCTCCTCTCTTTTCTCTTCCCTTGGTTTTTTATACCTCTCCTTGGTCTCCCTCTTAACCAGTCTTATATATTGTATTAGAGGGACAGAAACTGGACTGAGACAGTCCATACCACCCATGTGAGGAGTCCTGTGTCTGCCCTAGGTCCATCATCGTAACTCTGCTGGCTCTGTTATTGGCTTGGAGGTGGTGGGAAGCATAGCCCTGGCTGAAATAGCTGTGCTGGATTTCAGAGCACAGCAGCTGAGCTGTCAGTCACTTATGTTTCTTGCAGTCAGAGATCCAAAAGGCATGTTTTTTGTGATGATCATATAATTTTCAACAGTTAAATATAGAAATAGAAGTATAGAGATAAATATAGATGTAAATGTAGGGTCCTTAGATAAATAGCTAATTCCAGAGCTGGGGAAGACATTACATGATAAACCTGGAGCATGGTGTGCCAGAAAAAAAGGGGGGAAACTTGAAGAATGATAGAAGACTTGTCCAAGTGACAGTAAACCCAACTTGTCCATGTTCTCTGGCTCAACAGGAACAGTTTGCATGTCAAAAAGAAAAACAGTAGCAATGGATTAAAAACCTTTGCAAAATGATGTCTCATAAAGCCATACTAATATGTGTACAACTAAAATAAATGAACAACTTGGGAGTTTGGTAATGAAAATCACATAGTTCAAAGTGTTTCCCCATGAAATACTTCTTAATTACAAAGAGGAAAAGTGGAGAACCCTGGTAGACACTACCCCAATCAAGTGATCAAATGTAAAATTATCAGGAAATTATAAATCACTTGATAACTTTAAGAAACATAAAAACCAAAATAAATGGTTTGTGTTATCCAGAAATACTAGGGCCATATGAGTCAAAGACAAAGAAACAGCTCCAGACTAAGACACTGGATAGCTAAATGGCGTGACACCTGACTGTGAACTACAGCCATGCTTGCTTGCCTGAGGTTTCAGATAAGCATAGGCAGCCTCAGTCTAGAAATGTTAAATGAAAGCCAGGGATATAGCTCTGCACCTGCGGAGCAAGTGTGAGGCCCTGAGTTCAATTCCCAGTCCAAAACAAAGATAGATAGATAGATAGATAGATAGATAGATAGATAGATAGATAGATAGATAGATAGGTAGGTAGATAGATAGATAGATAGATAGATAGATAGATAGATAGATAGATAGATGAAAAAATTAGAAATAGTTCATGAATTAAAATTATGTGCCTTTCTAAGTAACATGATGAAATCTCATGCCATCCTGTCCAGGATGTGGATCATCCCTTTGTTCAGATGATCTACCTTGTGTGTTGTCCCTTTAGTGACTTAGCAGCAGTCTTGATTTTTTAGATTGACTGACATTCTATTGTGTTTATGTTCAGGTAACCAAATATTTTAATATTGGCCTTAGAGAGTAAGAGTCATGATGTTAACAATTCAGGCATGCAGAGGTGAAGCTGTCACATGCTCTTTTTTTGAAACAGAATCTTGTTATGTAGTCTAGCCTGACCTTGATCCATGAGGCTATCTTCCTGCCTCAGCCTCCCAAGGGATAGGATTATAGACATGTGCCCCCACACCTAGCTTTAAGAAGATATTTTGGGAGAACATACTCAAATGACTGCCATTATATTATGTTATTACAGCTGTTCTATTATTATTTTTCATTCTTTACCTAATTTACAAAGTTAGCAGGGAGTACATACTTAGGAAAGAAAAAAATGCTGAAAGTACTGCACCTTATTAATTACAAAGAGGAAAAATGGAGAACCCTGGTAAACACCTCCCCAATCAAATGATCAGCACAGTTGTCGGTCTCTTATTTTGAGGATTGGGTCTAAGATGCTGTCCGCATACCAAAATCCATGGATGTTCCAGTCCCTTACATGAAATGTGCATAAAGCTCATGCTTATCCTCCCATGTATTCATCAATTTTTTCTAGACTACCTACAGTACCTAAAGAATTTAAATACTATGTAAGTAGTTGCTATTCTGTATTGTTTAGGAAATGACAAAAGTATACATGGTTAGTATCAGTAGAATTTTTTATATGTGAATATTTTCAAAACGCCACAGACACAGAGGGCTAGCGGTAGAGAGAGGTCAGTATTGTCCTTGGCTTCAGACATCAACTGGTAATCTTGGAACATAGCTTCCACAGATGAGAGTGGACTGCTGCTGTAGGTTTTTGTCTTAAGTATTTCATTGGAACAGTTAGTTTGTGATTTAGATTATAGTAATGAGTCTATGAAGAGCCTAGTTCTACTCACTTTAGAATGTATAGGAAGAGAGCCTGGATTATAGGAAATGTACACAGACAGTCTCGAGAGGCAATGGTACAACATGTCAGCCAGTTATTCTGAAATGGTTCAAAAAAAGGAATGTGTTCTTTGGTATGAAAATCACATAGTGGTTGTGTATAATTTGAACTATTTTAGACAGTTATCTCACCTGGCAGTATGTTACTTGTTATTTCAGTGTTGGGGTGGTATAAGCAATGACGAAGTGAGGCAAAATGTAATCAAACACTTAACTCCTAAAAGTGAAATTTTACTCTTCGTTTGGTTTGAGTTTTTTGAGATGAAGTCTCAGTATGAAGCCCAGACAGGCCTCAAACGCAGTCCTCTGCCTTTGTCTCCCAAGTGCTCGGAGGACAGCCATGGGCTGCCACAGAAACCTGAAAGCTTACTTTTTTAAGATTCCTGTTCTCCTGTGTGGATGTGAAACATGTTATCTCTGTGAACAGAAGACAAAACCTGATGGTTTCCTCATTGTTATGTAGTGGGAAAATACGAGCTTGCTACAACCTGGTACTATATGGAAAGGAGTGAGAAGGGAAAATGCCAACTACTTACAGAATTTATATAAAGCCTGCTTGGGAGACCCATGCTGTTGTGTTTCTTCTGGAATACTTCATGTTGCCTGCAGGAAGTGTTCATTTTTAACAGAACTCTGAATTTCTCCTTGCTTTTGGAGATGACATTCAATCCCAGCATTAATTCTGATACTGAGAGAGATGACAGACTGTCAGACCTCCACAGCCGTGATGTCCATTTCTACATGCTGATTGTGAATCATCCAGCTGTGCCAGACATGTGTAATTGGGGTAGAATTATTGATATATTCAAGAAAGCAGAACTTATAAATTTGTCTGAAGCAGCATAATGTAATGGCATACAACTTAATGTCCTCTTTTATTGCTGGGCAACCTATTGATGCACTAGTGTTCAATTCTGAGCCATCTTAGGCAGGAGAAAATCTCCTGACCTTTCATTAGTATCCACAAGAAATAAATGAGACAGTCAAATACGTGGATCTAAGGTAATTCCATTCTCACTTGCTCCTACTCACTTTTGAAATTGCAGTGTCAGATAATGGGGAGTAGAAAGACAAAAGCTGGGATGGTGTAGAGAAACTTACTGTCCTTGTTTCTATGCCTGGAAAACTAGACTAGAAATATATGTTCCGGTATTATATTTATAAAATGACTGAGTGTTTTTCTTACACTTAAAGAAAAATCTGAATTTTTTTTTTTTTTTGGAACGTTTTAAAGCAAAAGTAAAATAAATTGCTTTAATTGCCACATTGAAAAATCATTCTTACCCCAAATGAGCTAAATAATTCCATTGAGAAAATATTTATTGTCTGCCTTGTGCAGAGTACTTGCTAGCAAATGATGCAGAGAGTAAGAAAAATGTGACCCTTGCCCTCACAGAGCTCATCTTTAGCAGGGAAGATAGACACTAGGTTAATAACTGCAGTACTTATTACTTGATAATTTATGATGCTTTATGGAGGTATACCATAAGGAGAATATGTGTGAGGCTCCATGCGTGGAATATAGTAAATGCCCAGTAATGAAGGTTATTATTATTTCATGTATTTTTTTTTTCTCTTTTTACTGCCATGCACCAGTACTACAACTGCTCCTTCAGGGGAAATCTGTAATTAGGACAAGAAACTGAGAGAACACAGCTCTGTGATGCTGAGCTTTAAAAGGAAGGGAGTGGCAAACCGTGGGAAGAGTGTGGAGTGAGCATACGCATGGCAGGTCTTAACTGGTTTGTTGACATTTTCTGGTGATATAAAGAGGGCAAGGTTGATGAAGAGCAGCAAGG
The DNA here is from genome assembly GCA_004027025.1 of Myocastor coypus. NCBI lineage: Eukaryota > Metazoa > Chordata > Mammalia > Rodentia > Myocastoridae > Myocastor > Myocastor coypus. The sequence goes on along the minus strand of PVJA010037490.1, from coordinate 4,945 downwards.
GCTTATGCCCTAGGTGCTGTGCTGGCCTGGCAGGTGCTCAGTGATTCTGGGAATTGATTTGAGCAGCATTAATAGGACCAGATCATTAAAGAATTGTGCTTAGTATTCTCTAGCTTTTCACATTGAAGCTCATCTGTGAAATTTTCCTTGTTTGTGCTTTGATTCCAGCCTTCTTCTCCAGTCCCCATGTATTAGCTGTAAAATTTTAATGTCCAGTAAATCATAATGCAGTAACAAATACTTCTTTGTTCTCTTGGCATTTAAAATTGTCACAGCATGCCGGGCCTGGTGGCGCACGCCTGTAATCCCAGCACTCGGGAGGCTGAGGCAGGAGGATTGGTGCGAGTTCGAGACCAGCCTGGGCTACAAAAGTGAGCTCAGGACCAGCCTCAACTGCATAGCGAGACTCTGTCTCAAAAAGACAAAAAAAAAAAAAAAAAAAAAAAAAAAATTGTCACAGTGTATCAAACTGTCAGAAGTAAGTGTTGGCCCCTACACCCCCTCCCTGCCCTTCTCACTAGCTGTTCCTTGATGACAACCTTAGTTAAATCTTCTCCATGTAACAACATCTACATCTGCTGATTTGGGGTTGCTACCTTCTCAGAGCTGCCAAACACAATTCTGATAATGACAGCATTTGCCAGCATGCTTATGCGGTGACTCAGGAGACAAGGTGGCCAGCACAGCAGCCTCTTTGTGAGAGTGGGTTTTGAGAAGTGCTAATTCCATGGTGGTTTGGAGATATTAATATCATGCTGGCAGTAGATAAACAGGCAGCAGAGGGGCATAGAATGAAAAGTGAATCCACCACAGCATCTTTTCCTCCTTTCTCTACTAGCACATATTTTGCTTCTTTTAAGTCTGTTATCCTGACGGTAGATGTCTAGAACCCTTAAATGGCTTTGACATGCGCAGGTACTGATGAGTTTGACTCCCACATCCCTACAGTGTCATTTTTCTAAGGACCACTGGTGTGCTAAGAGTTAACTACATTTTCAGACAGTACTAAATCATAGCATATGGCACAGCTGCCTATTGCTTACTGTACCCTCTCCCTAAAGGGCAGTGAACCAAATGGTATGAGTTGAGCCTTTGGTGTAATCATGACAGACAAAGAAAGACATAGCCGCCATGCCCCCTCAATAACATTATGTTTCTTGTTTTCCAAAATTTGCTATAGTTAATCTTCTAAAAATATGTTAGATGTACACATTAAAGTTTTCTTTCCAGGTTGGGGTGGGACTATGCAAATAGGCTTTGTTTGTTGCCCTTGTGTCTTTTCCCCACATGCCTTCTCTAGTTCGTAGCTGCAGGCCTTACAGTGACACTTCTCCGTCCTAGTGGGAGCAGCTTTCCTGTTCTAGTGAAGAAAAAAAGATTCAGCTGCAGTCAAGAATTGCTTCAAGTCAAGTTTTAATCTGAGATCCTTATGGCCCTTTTGGAGTATGACTCAAAACTGGTCTTCTGCTGTTTTATGCCTTTCAGTTTCCTTTCCCTGTCTGGTTTCCTTCCAACAGATCAGTGTCTCTTCCCAAGTGTGTTCTTGGATCTCCTCCAAGACCACTTTGGGTGAGAGATCCACCTTCAGGAGTTGCGATGAGAAAAGAAGCACTTTGTTAGGTTAAAGCCATATTTCTAACATTGCCCAAGTAAAACAGTACATTTTCTGTTATAGTATAGGCTGGGAAGGAGATTTTTGAGAAATTTAGGTCATGCTTTTATGTGTCTCGTGTTTATCTTTGTGCCTGATATTTTAGAACAGACTTTTCTTGAGGGTAGTGACTTGTTTATATCATTCTGTAAATAGCCCAACCTAATGGGGGCTTTTTACAGACTTTTTTTTTTTCTAGTTTTTATGTATGGATTGATACAGCATCTGACTGTACTAACCAGAAATATGCTGAGCTAGGGAATTTTATTATTCAGCCTTCTGTGTGGATTTTTAGCATAGCAGCGCTTTGGTGTTGAAATCTTTAGCTTCTCCTTCCCTCTGCCAGAATGTGTTGAGACCTCCAGGTGCAAACTGTTATTATTTCTGTTGACTGAGCCCCATATGTACCTCTAGTGCTCACTGACCTACCTTTCTGTTGCAGAAACATCGCTGAGGCTCTTGTCAGCAAAGGTCTAGCCACAGTGATCCGATACCGGCAGGATGACGATCAGCGGTCCTCGCACTATGATGAGCTGCTCGCTGCAGAGGCCAGGTGAGTCCAAAATGTGCCTCTAGTAAATACATTGAGACGCAGAGCCCCTTTTATTCAGTCTTGGCTGTTGTGCCTATTCCTAAGCCGAGTGGGTTAGAAAATCTTAGGCTTACAGAGCTTATATTCATAAAAATGAGAATGCACTGAATTCGTAGGCCAAGCCTTATTTAAGTTTATTTGGGTCTTATTTTCAAATATTCAAAAATATATTAGATATGATCTTCCTGTATTGGCATAAAAGACCCATAAATAGGAACAGTATATTAGATATTTTTATCACTACCCCTGGGACTAGCAGGAAAGCCCCACTGGTGCACAGTACACTTGCCTCCATCTTCCACCTTCAGAGGCGTCTTCTCCCAGTCCCTCCCACTTACCACCTCTAGACCTTTTGTCATGTACAAAGGAAATGAAAACATTTATTAAGAAATGAATTTTGGTTTCAAACACTTCTGACAGCTGGCAGGAGAGCACTTGAGAAGCCCTGTGACATTTTACTTTCGTCCTTCGTCTGGGTGGCTGGTTGCCCCAAGGACATGCATACTGCTCAGCAGTGTTTCTTGCTACTGACATTCCTCAAGGCACTTACTCTGGGAGACTTTTGTCACCAAACAGTATTAGTAGTAGTGGAGTGATTTCCAAAACTGAGCTACTCAGTGCTGTGCTGACTTAGATGGCTCAACATATTGCCTAGAGCCAACCAAGTATATCTGCCCCTTACCTCACGGGTGTGCACCTGCTTCACTCAGCAGTTTCTCCATGGCCTCTAGGACCTATTTAGCACTAGAATTTAGGGCACTGTCGTCAGGTTATGCACTCCAGTGGGAGAAACTGAGCTTGAGCATGTTGATACCTATTCTCAGTGTCAGACTTTGTCATTGAGATCACTGCATTTGCTCTTTGGCCCTGATAACAGCCCTGATGTGTGACATTTACCTGTAACATGGTGTCACATCCTAATGGATAAAACATTTATAGAATGTCACACAGAATGCCAGCTGAAAAATCAGTCTGTCAGGCAGGCTGTTGTAGCTTTGTGGGTGTTTTCTTGTGGACTTCCCTAAAGATCCTGTTTAGGACATAATTGTGTGTGTGGATGTGTGGGTGTGTACAGATAATAGAACTCAGGACCTTGTGCTTGCCAGACAGGCATGGTATTGCTGTGCTATAGGACTGGTCACTAGGACATGGTTCTTGATTTTGGTGAAATACCCATATTGTTGTTTGTTTGTGTCCCATTTGTGGCCATTAAAGAGGTAATATGTTATAAATCAGTAATTGCCATTTTTCACAAACCCCTTCACTTTCCTACATCTTCACTAATTCTACGTAGGCCCACAGAACCCAAGAAGGGGAGTGTAGTATCACATCTCCTAATTCTGTGGCATCATATAGCTTTTCAGACCCTTAAGAAAGTAGACAGTCACTAAACTATAAGTGGCATTCACAGGATGGGCGTTGATGGCAGCACCAAGCACAGCTTAGGCAAACAAGTACCAAGAACAGTGCAGTGAGATGTGTTCTTGTATTGCTAGCACTGGGTGTGTGGTGCCATTAGTGAGTGTGTAATTCTGACAGAAAAGTAAGCACAGAAATGATTTGCAAAGCTGTCCTGGAAAGTGAAGCTAGAAGAAACTCATTATGCTGTTAGGAATAGCCAAGGTATATCTTATAAGTAAAGTTTACCAACCACACATATAAAGGGGAAACTTTTTTAAGATTTAGTTTTTAAGAGGAAAACAGCCTCTGTAATGCTGATTTTGTGCTGAAGTAATGTGAGCAGATGTTTGCTAGCTATACTAGTGAACTGCCTAGAGATAATTGTGTTGAGCCTTCCTTTTAGACTGATGGTAGAAAAATATGGTTTCAGGGCCATCACACTGTTGCAAGTTGAGTAAATAGACAGAAATTAACCACTTCCCAAGCCCTGAGCCATGGCCCTAGGCAACCCAGGCCTCAGAAGGGCTTAGGAAAGATGGCCAGTCTGCCCTAAGAGTAGGTTGCCTTTGGAACCTTACTGCCAGTGAATCCTAAGACAATGGCCCAGTACCACCTTGTAGATGCTGATCTGCACAAGGTGAAGTGAGTGCCAAGAAAGATCAGAACACCTGCTAGGCAGTGATGCTGGCTTTGTAACCACCAAAAACCACTTAGAGTGCAGAATCTACCTTTCATTTTATGTATGTATGTATGTATGTATGTATGTATGTATGTATGAATTTTTGCAAATAATTAAGCCAATCCCTTCCAGACCACCTACATTCTGTCACTGGGCTTTCTATTAGTTTGGCATTGACTCGAAACACTCTGTCACCTGTGAAAGCCTCGGCATCGTCCCCCTCAGCATTCTCACCTGCTTGTGTCACATGAAAACATGTCACAGCTCTTTTTACATGATCTTCTGCCTTTCATCCTGCCTACCTGTTGAATATTATCTGAGTTTAGGGCTCTTTCCCCCTAGGTAGTCGATTAGCTGTATTTTTTCCAGTTGAACTATGCTTTGTGATTTGATGGCCCTATCGATGAGGTTCCTCTACCTTCCAGCTTAGTGTCCTCTGTAGATCTCATTAGTGAGTTGTTTACTCCTTTTGGGAGGCCATGAATAGAATCCCTCAATAAGAAAGGCTTTTTTGTTGACGCCCAAGTCTCTAACTGCATGAACTGTCACTTAACTATCTTTTATTATCCTTCAACCACTTTTTAATCTTCACTTATTATGTACTGCACCAAACCATTCTGAA
>PVJA010037489.1:0-20362 GCA_004027025.1 Myocastor coypus | reverse complement strand
TGATCTCAGTTGCTCTATAAGTTTCTGCACTTGTGTGTCTGCCTCAGATGCTCCCCATTCAGAGGTTTCATCTGTATAATTCTCATTTTCTTCCATGATAGTGTCTTCTGTATTTGGTTTGGGTGGGCACGGGTCCTGAGATTGCCTCCTACTCCTTGTTGTTATCATTTTGTATGGAAGCGACCTCTGCACTTTGGTGGTGTTATGCTGTGTCTATGGGCGTTTGGTCTGGAGACTCCAAGGTGATTCTTCTACAGAGGTTCCTGACTCTTGTGTTGGGGTTCTGGCTGCTAGCTTTTGTGAATCCTGGCGGATGTGGTCTGTAGGTGGAGGTGGAGCTTTGGGATTGAGTAGTCCTGGTAGGCTCATGGACCAGATCGGTTACCAAACGGGCTATTTGATGGGTTTGGTGCTGGAGCTTGGGCTGGAGGAGTTCAAACAAAAATGAAAAAAGGGGGGTGGACGGGGAAAGGGAAGGCAGGTCAAGGATCCTGACCCAGCCGGCGCGCGGGCTCAGCTCCCAGCGGTGCTGTTTGGGTCTGGCTGGAACAGGAAGTTAGTCGCGGGAACACAGAGGCGGGGCAGAGGGGCGCAGGGAGCTTACCCGCGGCAGGGGCGCAGGCTGAGCTCCCAGCGGTGCGATTTGGGTCTCAAAGAAATGTAATTTAAAGGGAGAGAAAAAGAGACGGGAGTTTATCAAGTAAAAGAGCTTCAGACTACATGCATTTAAAACCTGACAGAATGGAATAAGCAGAAAAACTAGCAGTTGCATATACAGATTTCAACATGTCTTTCTTGGTGACTGATAGAACAAGTTTAAAACTCAACAGAGGGACTGACCATTTGAGGGCTGGTAATATAGCTCTGTGGTTGAATGCTTACCTAGCAAGCACAGGCCCTGAGTTCAAGCCCCAGTCCCACTGTCAGAAAAAGAGAAAGGTAGGACATTTGAACGTCATTCCTCAAACTAATGTTGGACATTTATACAAAATCTGACCCCAACAACCACATAGCCCGTGTTCCTTTTAGCATCACATGACATGTTCAGAAAGATGGGCCATATCCTTGGTCTCTGCTAATAAATGTTAAAGATTAAAATCGTAGCGATGGTAGTTGTCTGGCCAAGGCAGTATTCATTCAGAAATTAGTAATAAAATCTTATGCTAGAAAACCTCCAAATATTTGAAAGTTAAATGACACCTTTTTAAATAACCCAAAGGCAAAACACGTCCCAAAAGAAATGGCAAAATACTTTGAACTGAAGGACAATAAAGATATAAGTTGGCAAAATCTATGTAGAAAGAGGAGGTACTGCTTAAAGAAAAATGTATAGCTTCAAGAATGCATGTTTTAAAATAAGATGTATTTAAAATTATTGATCTAAACTTCCACTTTTAAGGTAGAAAAGTTGAACACGGAGGAAATAGAAGAAATAAATTAGTGAAACAGCACAAATTAGTAAATCAGAAAAAGGAAACTAACAAGCCTCAAAACTGGATCTTATAAATAATTAAAAATCAATAAACTGGACATGGTGGTTCACACCTGTCATCCCAGCACTCAAGAGGCTGAGGCAAGAGAATCACCATGAGTTCAAGGCCAGCCTAAACTACATAGCAAGATCCTGCCTCAAAAACAATGCACTAAATATGTAAGTAAGTAAATAAATAAATAAATAAAGTAGATGATGTAGCAAGAGCAAGGATAAAAAGAAGCCTTCTCAGTATTAGGAAGAATTGGAAGGAACATGACTAAAGATGTAAGTATAAGCAGCATATTATAAATAACTTCATGGCAAGGAAGTTTATAGGTTAGAAAAATAGATAAGTTCTGTGAGAAAAATATAATTATCAAAATTGACACCAAAGAAGTTGAAAATATTAGTAACCAAACTGATTTTTTAAAGAACTTTTTATTTTATTTTTTTTCTTGTTTCACAACTTTTGTTTGTTTGTTTATTTATTTTTATGGCTGGCTCAGCCTGCCCTGAGGGCATGGCTGGCACAGCATGTGGTGCTGGGGATCGAACCGTGGTCTCTGCAGCCGCCCAAGCTTTCCTAAGCAGGGGCTTTAGACCACTGAGCCATCCTGCCAGGCCCCCAAACTGATTTTAAAAATTGAATTGATAAAACAAAATCTTTCCACAAAAACAAAACCTATCAGAGCCAGGAGGCTTTAGTTTTATTTCTAGCAAGCTTTTAGAAAAGAAATACAGCCGGGCGTGGTGGCTCACACCTGTAATCCCAGCACTTGGGAGGCTGAGGCAGGAGGATTGGTGTGAGTTCGAGACCAGCCTGGGCTACAAAAGTGAGCATAGGACCAGCCTCAACTGCATAGTGAGACCCTGTCTCAAAAAGATAAAAAAAAAAAAAAAGAAATACATAATTTTATACAAATTCTTTCAAAACACAAAAGAGGAAATGCTTTCCTGCTCATTTGAAAAGCCAGTATATCTGATTTTAAAAAAATGTCAGAGACATTCCACACTCCACAGAAATGAGACGGAAGAGTAGTATCCCTCATGAGGTATAAAATTCCCTAACAAAAGATTCCCGACCCAAGTGTACTAAGGTGTAAGAGGGTTCATATCCTATCATCAAGTGCACGTTATCCCAAGACTACAAAATGCAGTTAGCACTGAAAAATCAATACATGTATCCTCCTACCTCAGTGCAATCTGACAAGAGGCAGAATTAAAGACTTACAGGGTGGAAGAGAGTTTTAAAAAAAGAAAAACTGACTTATAAGGGTGGGGGAGATAGTTCCATGGCATAAGTGCCTGCCTGGCAAGTACAAGGTCGTGAGTTCAAACCCCAGTCCCCCTCTCAAAAAGAAACTGCCTTATTTATAAGCAACACAAAATCCTGTATAGCTTCCAAAAACCAAATTGAATTAAAAACCAATTGATCAGGCACTCAGGAAAGATGATCAACTTACAAAAATCAATTATATGTGTATGTAAGTTCAGTGAACAACTAGAAAATATTATGAAAGGATAGCGTTTGGAACAATATAAAAGATCAATGTAGAAATAGATCTAAAAAACATATGCAAGACTTTGGCATCAAAAGCTGCAAGACATGACTGAGGGAGAATTTTAAAGAGGGGAGGAAATTCACTGATACACCCCATGCTTCATGTATTGGAAAAATACTGCTTTTGTGAAGGGCATCTTCAAGCCATTTGTCCACTTTATACTAAATTGCTTGTGTTTTTCGATTCGCTTTCATATGCTGGGGAGATAGCTCAGCAGCATAAGTGCCCACCTGGCAAGTGCAAGGTCCTGAGTTTGATCCCTGGTACCACAAAAAAATAAATAAAATAAATTTGCCTGCATTATTTCATGAGCCAGTAGTGAAAAGAAAGGACCAGGGACATAGCTCAGCAGTACAAGTGCCTGCCTAAGAAGCACAAGGTCCTGAGTTTGGTTCCTGGTACCAAAAAGCAAAACCAAAAAAGTCAACAGGAAATGCATATTAAAGCCATAGTACAAAAATCTATTCATGATAGAAAAAAAAAAAAAACCCTAATGTCAAATATTTTAGCAAGGGTGCATTTACAGTACAATTCTTATATTGTGAAATTGACACTTAAATGGCCCAATCAAGTTATGTGGCAATTTCAATTAAACTCTATGCATACAACTATCCTGATCTCTGTCACCATACAGCAATATTTAATTTTATACTACGTCTGTGTGTTACATTTCAAGTAGAAACACAAACAAGTCACAAAGAAAAACAAAGTAAAGAAACTATAGCAGAGCCCTCCTGGCAGCCTTATTTCAGAAGAACCTAAAACTGGAAGCCATCCAGCATTCATGGACAAGAGGAGCTAAAGAGATTTTGAACACTGTGTACATAAAATCCTTCCAGCTCCCAAGAGAAAAGAATTATTGACACATATTGCAAAATGAACACAACTCAAAAATGCAAAAAAAAAAAAAAAGTTTTGGTAACCAAAGAAACCAGATACACAAAAGCACTATGTGCTCCCAATTATATAAAATTTAAGAACATACTGAAATACAGATGAAATAACACATTTCAAATTTAAAACTCAGTTTTTATTTCTATTTTTTCTTTTTTTTTTCGGTACCAGGGATCAAACTTGGGTCTCTGTGCTTGCTTGCCAGGCAGGCACTTATGCTGCTGAGCTGTCTCCCTGACATCCTACATTTCAAATTTACAACAAAACAATCTACTGAGAGAAGCCAGGAGTGAATTGAAATTGACCACAAATTGATCATTATTAATGTAGGAAGATGCTCCCTCAGAAGTCACTACATTAGTCTCTGTGTTGGAGCATATCTCAAGTTTTCTGTGACGAAAGAAGGAAAATTTAAAAAGAGGCTGAACCTAGAGACTGTCAAATTCCCAGCGAGTTACATCAGTGCTTATTTAGCATCAACTGCACACCAAACACTGCAATTACACCTGTATACACTGTCACAGGCACGGTGAGTACACAAGTGACCGTCCCGGTGGTCCCAATGCAGTCCCTGGGGTCCTAATGATTCCTGCACAGTACTTTAAGTCTAAGAACAGAAGCTTTGATTTCTGCTCAGAGTAAGGCCAGCACACTGTAAAACTCTGACATCTTCAGCAATGCTTAAGACAAAGAGGTAACTGAGGCAGTTCATTGCTAGCTCCTTCACATACGAGATGAGCTATTCCTAAAGTTGGGAACAGAATAGGATGTGGCTCACATCTGGCATTCAGGGCTGACAGCGCATTATGCCATAGAGCTCTTTGCAAAGATCCTGTCTTGCTTTACAACCAGTGAGAATGGTGATCGTATTGTTTATAAAATGAAGGAGGGTGTAGGTGATAGGTGTTCCGCATGGTATGTTAATTCCAGGAATTGCACCATGTTCCTTCCTATCAGACTCCACTTGTCCATTTTACCAGAAAGTTTTAGAGATAAACTCACTTCCAACTGATAAGAATTCAATGAGAGTGAGGTTTCCCCCAAGCCTTTGGAAGGCAGGACCAGCGTGAACTTTTGCCTGGATCCATGAGCCTAGCCTCACTGCTGTTATTTGTCAACTCAAGGTGGTTTGGGGATTGGCATAAATCCTCCTGAGGTCACCAAGGAGGATGGGTGCTACTGCCACTGCCCTGCCATCTCAGAAGCAAGTGGCACTTCAGACCACTTTCACAGCTCTTCTCTTCCTCTTGGAGCTATAAGAGGTGGGGGGAAGATAGGCTGCTCTCGCTGGGAGTAGACTTGCCAAAGTACCTGAATATTTGGGGCCACAAAAGACAGGGTGCAGTTACTCAGGATTGAAGTGATGGGGGCATTGTCCAGGACTGGAGAATGGCTGGTGGACGCAGCCTGCAGAAGCAGCCGGGGAAGGTCCGCCTTTCCAGAACCTGCAGACTCTCAGCAGCTGTCCATCCAGAAGCCCAAAGATGCCAGTGCAGACCTGGAAGCGGCCCACCCCACATAACCCTGACTGAGTTCTATGATTTACCACTTCAAAAATGTACCTTCACAGCTAGATCATGGAAGTGGCTTATGTGTCCATCACCAGATGAATGGATACGGAAAATGTGATATTTATACACCATGGAGTATGACTATGCTGTAAAGAAAGATAAACCTGAGCCATTTGTAGGAAAAAGGAATGCACCTTGAGACCACTGGGTGCAATCAGATTCACAGACTTAAACATAGCATGGCCTATCTTCCACATGAGAAATCCAGAGTATAAATGAAGAGCAAAGGAAGAAATAAATGATAGGGAAATGAGATAGGCTATGTGGAGAATGGAACCAGATCTGGGCATGGGGGAGAAGGGAGGGGAGGAGAGAAGGGGAGGGGGAAATAGAAAGGTTCTACGCAGATCTAATCTATGTATCAATTCCCCAGACAAGATGGATGTGTCTATGTACCAGTTCCCCAGGAGTGTGTTAGGAGTCACAGACACACACTAATAAAAAAAAGAGAAAAAGTAAACGTACCTTGATTCAGAGCCAGTGCAGGGGCATAGATGACAATTCCAGTGTACAGAATCTAAAGGGAAAAAAACCAAATGGACTCTATGAATTATAAAATTCATAAATGTTAGGTGTGAATTATCAAATATTGATGGTTTGTTTGTTGGTTGGCTGGTTTTTGGTACTGGGGATCGAACTCAGGACGTTGTGCTTGCCAAGCACGTGCTGAAGCCACTGAGCTATCTCCCCAATTCAAATATTGATTTTCTTATAAAGCCAATCAGGAATTAAGACAGCAGTTTTAGTACACTTAAGAAAATTAAAACTTAAAAAATGTTAAGTAAAATTAATTATAGTGTGGTCACAGGTTACAAAACTCCTTTATAACCAACATGTAAAACTCTGGATATTTTTTTATGTGGTGTTTGGTGCAAATGGTCAATGATGGACCCACTCAAGCCTGAAAATGATTTTCCTAGATTCAAAACCTACAAAAATAAAGAAATATAAATTTGGAAATGGGACCTTATTCCTGACTTCAAACTACTACCAATAACTTCTAATGCAAAATTTTAAAAACTCATTTTTAAATGCTTGTGTGCCTATTAGACAAAATGTGAATATCCACTTAAGATCCTGAGAGTCAACAAAAACTATAATCCATCTCTCTTATATCATTTTTTTTATTTTTCACCTATATAGTCAATAAATATTTATTGATCCTCAGTTTCATGGTAAGATACAGTCTTTCTCAAAATGTAACTTTCTTGAATGCTGGGTCAGCCCCGCACCCAGGGACACTAAGCCAGCCACCAAGTGAGGACAAGGTGACACACACCTCTAATCCCAGTGCTGCGGAGGCTGAAAACAGGAGGATCACTAGGAGTCCAAGCTGCAAAATGAGACCCTATACCAAATACATAAATGAAAAAATATATATACATATATATCATTTTCTCATTGAGGATGTATTTCAAAACATCATTTTCATTGCATTATCTTCAAAGATGCCACACAGAAGCTAATTGGAAAGTTGTTCCATAAAAAACAAATTATGATTACAAACATTCTGTACTATTTGCATGCCTGGTTATACTGCATGGAGAGAAACACTATGCTAAAACTCCTTTCTTTTGGGGGAAAAAAAAATGGGCTAGACTTCAAGATCATTATTCCATCCAGGCTGAGTGAGTATTTGAGAATGTGATAGACTGTCTTCCTAATAGTTGCCTCCACTTTTCTTCTCTGGGGGCATCTTTAGCATAACCCACCAGGAAGGTCTGAGCAGTGCAAGCTACCTCAGCTTTATGTCAGAGCCGTTACCAGGCCTCAAAAGCCACCTTCCTTGGATGTGCTTTGCAAAGATTAAAAAATGAACTTGAGTTCAGAGCTTTCCAAAGGTATGCTGTCTCGCTGGAGTCAGCACTCAAGCGGCTTTTGATTGGAGCAAGGGGCTGTCATTCTGAGTTTTACATGCTTAATTGCTTAATGCCAGGAAGAGGCAGGCTGCGATGGAGGTGACAACTGTTATGGAAAACCTCCAACAGCCCAAGCAGCCACAGAAGCAGTCACTTGTCACATGCTTTACATTTGTGACAATCACTCCCTCTACACCTGTGTATTCCTCTCTCTCTCTCTCTCTCTCTCTCTCTCTCTCTCTCTCTCTCTCTCTCTCTCTCTCTCCCTCCCTCTCTCTCTCTCTCTCTCCCTCTCTCTCTTTCTTTCTCTCTCTCCTCTCTCTCATCTTGGCAGTGCTGGGGCTGAAATCCAGAGCCTTTGGGCTACATCTCCACCTCTTCTGTTTCTTTTATCTTTTATTTTGAAATAGGACCTCACAAAATTGCTCAATCTTCCTGGTTGGGCTGGAATTTTTACCATCCTTCTGCCTAGACCTCCCAGACTGCTGGGATTATGGCCCTCTGGCACTTGCAACTCACAGATTCTTCTTAAATTACTGACTTGTGTGTTTGTCTTTAAAAATTCCTCCAGAACTTATCCTTCCATTTTACACTCCAATTGGCTCTTATGATTTTTAGAGCACAAATTCATTTTGTAAATATGCTTTCTAGCAAATTGAATTGCTCCCTAAAGTCCTATCAGATTTTTCATATCTATTACTCAACCTGTTCCCAAGAAAGAAAGTGAAAAATATCCAACTTATTTGCCCTTTCTTAGAATTCTTACTGCCAGCTACTATAGATCCCTCAAATCCATTTGTCACTTAATAGTGCCTTAACTGTCACCTTGGTCGAGGTGGGGCTGGTGAAAACATATTTCCCTAAGCAACATACCTCTTGCTTGATCAATGCAATTTTTTTTTTCTTTTTGGTGGGACCAAGGTTTGAACTCACAACCTTGCACTTGCCAAGCAGGCACGTGCTACCTCCCCAGCCCAATCAATGCAATATCTAAACTCACTGAAATAATTCCATTTTTCCAGGAAGTAAAACTTTTGCAGAAACACTGTTTAATGACCTCAAGACTTAATACCCTAATGGGTAGCAACCGATGTTTTCTGTTTCATTTCCTCATATTTTCAGCATCTTTTCTATCCTTTGCATTTCCCTGCTGAGGTTGACTCAGATACCATGGATTAAAATATTTTAGTGATAAGAGGGAAAATAAACACAGAGCTACTTACTGTCTGAATAATGAAGAGGACTGTTCCACAGAGTCGGATGTATCGGTTAAACCGAAGTTCTAAATACTGTGGTCAATAAAAAGGAAGAAGAAGTGTTATGCGAGTCCCCTAAACATTTTGTGTTTACCATTAGCTTTAGCAATAAAGGGCTAGAGAGCGATGGTAAGTTCATAACCCAGTCACACTCTTTGTTCACTATGATTTTATTTATAGACGGCAATGTTGACTCAGTGTAGAGCACAATTCAGTGGCTTCTAACCCATACAAGGTTTGTGGCATAGTAGCTCTGCCACCCCCAAGCACTCCCTGTTGCTGTGCCTTCCCGCCAAGCCTGCTCCCACCCTAAGCCCTGCCCACTGCCTATCTGCTGTTTTGTTTCTTGAGACAGGGAGGTCGCGCTAGGCAGGTCAGGCTTGCCTTGAGATCACTTCATAGCCCAGGCTGGTCTTGAACCTAATCTGTTCTTTATCCCCAGTTTGACCTGGAAAGATTGCAAGACTGTCATCAGTGGAATACTTATGTATTATAGAATAAGTGTTCTTCCCTTCCACTTAACTTCCACTCTGTGCAGTTCCCTTGACTGAGGTGGACAATGAACCCTTTCCAAATCCAGCAACTGTGATGCGATCATCTTCAAGTGTCTTACTACTCTGGTGCAAGAAGAAATCACATGACCCAGTGCAGCCAATCAACTTCTCTGTGCAAAAGTGTGGGGGGGGTGTTGGGGGACAGAAAGTGACCTTGATCTCAGAGCCTGGAGAAGCCCACCTGTCTCTGTTTTCTCCAAGACCTGCTACCTCAGCCTCTCAGATCCATTCTCTGAACTACACTCCTGGCTTTCATATGTGTATATACAAGTTTTTAAAACATAAACCTCCCAAGTCAGTTTCTGTTCAGAGCCAATCAACCATCCTGCATTATTTCCTTAAATCCTAAAGTATCTTCTAATGTGTTTATTTATTTATTTTTATGGCTGGCTCAGCCTGCCCTGAGGGCAGGGCTGGTGCAGCATGTGGTGCAGGGGATCAAACCGCGGTCCCTGAAGCTGCCCAAGTTTTCTTAAGCAGGTGCTTTAGACCACTGAGCCATCTTGCTGGGCCCAGTATCTTCTAATGTGGACTGCTCATTTTCTGCACTGTGCATATGGTGTACATAGTCCGATTTGCAACCATATGTAAGGTCAACTTGTATACAAGGTCTACACATAGAGAGAAGTTTCAGGCTGAAAATAGCCTTGTTATAGTATTGCAGGATGCGGAGGAATGAAAAGCTGACATTAGGTAATAGAGGAAAAGATGCATGATATTTTTTCCAGAGTGGTGGAGAACACATTTGGAGTCCTTGCTGGGTACAGGGTCCTCCCAACACCAACAGGAGTCGGGAGCTATGTAGAGACCTGGGTTAGCAACAAGGACCCTAGAACTCTAAGCTAGAGACCTGAGGGTCAGAGCTATGACACACATTTAGAAACTTCAGCTCCAAATCTGTCTGCATACCCAGATTAAGAAGTAAACAATTCAACAATGTATCTGAGGCCCAATTATGAGTAGATGACACTGACACATAGTAGGGCCTCCAAAAATAGCTCAGAGTGGCAAATACATAATATACACACCACTCAGGGGCTTGAGCCAACTGCTCTCCACAGCTTACATTCATTCTCTCTTGAAAATGAGGATCATGGCAACAGTTTCTGTCCCTCTTCCTTTTCAAGGCTTTGTATATTCTCCAATGATATAAGCCAATCAGAGAAATGTTGTAACTTTCCATTCAAACGTAAAATACTGGGGCCAGGGGGATAGCTTGGTGATCTAAGCACCTGTCAGGTGCGGTGGAGCACACCTGTAATTCCAGCACTAGGGAGGCAGAGACATACTGTGTAGTAAGACCCTGTACCAAAAAAATAAATAAAAGATTTTTAAATGCAAAATACTCCACCAAAAAGCTGGCAGGATGTAAATCTGTGAACCTTGTGAATTCTGTGTATCAAGATCACTGAAGGACATTGTGGAAGGCATTCTAGAAGCCCAGAGAAGCTTCTGAACCTTGGATACAAGGTAGTGTTATTTCTGCAGAATTCTTTCAGTGAGCCTCTACTGCACATGAGTGGTCATGAACAGACAGAGAGGTCTCTCCAGGCAACTTCTGGAAAGCAAAGAAAACAAGAGCAGAATATGGCACGGGTGAGGATGTAGAACTTGAACCTAATAGATTGGAAGGTGTTTTGACATGCCGTATATTGTTTTCCAAAACCAGCTGATCTGGAAAAGCAGCACGTTAAAGCAGATGCAAGACCAATTCAACACACAACCAACAAATGTGTTGCTCTTTCAGCTATCCATTATCCCTTAAGCTGCCGAGGAAATAACCTAGAGGCTAAATCAGAAGTCCACATCACTGTAGTAAACTTCCAAAAGTAGTTTTAGGATGTCCGGACAAAAGTATACAGTAGCTATAAGCACCTAAGTCTTTTAAGAGCATGCATAGTCCTCAGAACTTTGAATAACTGAGGGGCCCTTCAACTTTCATTGAAAAAATAAATAAAAGAATTTTAAAAATAAAAAAGACCCTGAGAAGCTCAGCTCAAGCACACAGATTCAGCTGGATCCACATAGACACTGACGCTGCAAGGAATTGAATGGGTCTGGAAGCTGCTGGACACCAGTCACACATGCATTTTGAAGGCGGGGATAGACAGATGTTTAAGATGCTCATGGAGGGACTCGAGCTATGTACAATGTCCATAGGGAGAGAGCTACATTTGAGCGATAATGTTAGACCTCACGCTCTATGAAGGCAGCTCTACCTGTCGGCACATTGGCAGGATATTCTGCAAGAAAGCCTTTGTCATGTTGGACTGGAAGGGGCTCAGTGTATGGCCCACCTTGCCTGCCCTGACTGCCTGGCACCCCAGGCCTGGACATGGCTCACAGGTCTATGCACCATGCATTTCCTCTTTGCTTCTCTCTGCACGGGTGTTAAGCCCAGCTCAGGATTATACAGGCTCGGCACAGCCTTGTAGAGTGGCCAAGGTGCTGCCAGGCGTCTACCTTGCCACCAGCTCTCTCGCTAGTTTAACTTGTCCTGAGTCTGCAGGACTTCCTCTGAGGGATGCTCCCTTGGAAGGATTTTTTGAGCACTGAGTCACATAACGCACATCATGCACTGTTCAGTGTTCCAGGCTTTCCATAAAAGTTAGCTTCCTGCCATGTCAGCTAGCATCCCTACCAAGCTAGCTGCCCTCTCTAGAAATGAGTGAGAAAGCTATTGGCACCTGGATCACATTGCAGCCTAAGGCAGTGCATGTCAGAGGCTAGGGAGCAGCATTCCTCTCTGAGGACACGCAGTCTCTTGTCGGGTTATTCAAACCCTTTCTAAATTTTGGAGTTGGTTAAGTACAGATCAGAACTCACAGGCTCAACTTCCTACAGAGCCCAGCAGATGGCGCGTGAGAGTGGCACAGCGAGGCACGTGCATGGGCTCACGCGCTGGCGCAGTCACGCACCCTCAGGAAACAGGGGCTCTTACTTCTCCTTTGAAACAAGTACTCCCTTCACAGCCTGCATTTGCCTTTTTGCACTTTTGATAAAGACATAAATGCAGAGGATTTCCCCACTATAAGAAAATAACTGCAAACACCATGAGGATCTCAGATGAGAAAGTAACAACGTGGCAGCCACAGCTGTGCACTGGCGTTCCTGTGGCTGTGGGGACAAGGAGCCTAATGTCACCTATTTTCTGAATATTCAAAGGAAGTTACGATCTGGAATTTATTTGCCTTTACTTATTTATTTAATTATTTATTGTCTTTTTGAGACAGTTTCACTATGTGGTTCAGGCTGGCTTTAAACTCACTTTGTAGCCCAGGTTGGCATCAAATGCCCAATGATCCTCCTGCCTCAGCCTGCCAAGTGCTGGGATTACAAGTGCATGCCACCGTGCCCAGTCTTGCCTTCTTCTCATTGTTAAATGATAAATTAATTATTTTCTTAAATAATATCATATCATGGTTAGAAAGAGCTGAGTAACGCTTTTAGCCTCGGGCAGTCTGTCACCTGGAAACACAGCCCAAATTCCCTGCTGCTCACTCGAGTGATGGCTGAGCTCTTCCCAGGCACACCAGCCAGAGAGAGAGGGAGTAGTGCTGCCCCCAGGTGCCTTGTCCTTGCACGGCATCGCCAGTGCCCAAGCCAAATTTGTCACCAAGGTTTGTTGTGCCATTGTCCCCAGCACCAGCTGAACCAGCTTCTCCAGGAAGCCGGCCTCCAGTAGGCCTGGTGTAGGCAGGTACTAGATACACTTGAGGCAGGAGACAGCCACTGAGATAAGACGCCGGGGACTCCACAACCCAGCCGGGGGAGAGGTCACTGCAGCCTTGAACGAGGGACATAGAGGGCTGAGGTGGGGACAGAACTAAACAGCCCACTGCTCCCTGCAGCTGAGACCTGCCTTCCCACAGGATAGCTCCTGAAGGAAACTTGTCACCATCCACACAGAGCCGTTTCCTACAGAAAAGCTGTGTCCAGGGTTCTGTGTGGGAGAAGAAACATGGTTTTCCTCCAACACCTTGCCATAGAGAAATGACAGAGCTTTTTAAAGATGCCACTGCTGAGTTTTTCTAGCGATCACAAAGCCACCTCTACCATCACCACATAATGCTGGGCAACATCGGTGCAGCATGCAAGTCTGTGATAAACATTACTCTAAATACAGCACCTTGCACCAACCCATGAAATCAGCCCCAACCAGCCAACGAAGTGCGCAGTATTATTATTATTATTATTATTATTATTATTATTATTATTATTACTGATGCAGGATCTGGCTATGCAGTTTGGACTCATAGTGATTCTCCTATCTCAGCCTCTCCAGCGCTGGGATTCTGGTTCCAGGGCCCGTGTGGTTCTGGGGTCAGCATGTCATGAGGTACTAGGGATCAAACTCAGGAGCTTGCACTTGCCAGGCAGGCTCTTAGACCGCCCAGCTGTTTCCCCAGCACGGTATTATTTTCTTTCCAGGATGACGAAATATCTATAGAAGGTTAACTAAAAAAGTGACCAAGTCGTCCTGGTAGAAAGAGCAAAATCTGGCCTCCCTGCATGTGCTGGGACAAGAGCCCTGCTTCTTAACGTCTTGTGTAACTGGCACTCAGAGGACCTGGTAGTAGGAATTCTCTAAATCTCCCTGGAGAGTGCCTGGTGCTGAGGGCCCTGAAGAGGGCGCCCCTGCCGGAAAGGAAGAGCTGAGGCTTCGGCAATGCGCCTGCCCTGCCCGGCTCTCAGGAAAGTTTAAAAATCTTTCCCCCTGATTAACAAAGACGCTACCTGCATAAAGAGCCTCAGTGAGCAGGAACCTCACCCACCCGGTTTTCTCTGGAAAGCGCTTTGCAGGTTTTTGTCTCTCCCAAGGGAGGGCACAGGAGAGTCACACGCAGGGTTGACAACCCGCCCACCCTCACCTCGTAGGTGCTGGTGATCCCCAGTTTGTAGAACACGGGAAGGAAGACCTCGGCGCTGAGAACCACCATCAAGAAGTAGGTGATGCCAAAGATGCTGAAGATGGCCCCGAAGCGGTACACCTCTGCAGGAGTGCCCAGCACCGTGACGGCCGACATGAAGCTGGCTGTGAGGGACAGCGCCACAGGCACGGCTGTCATCCTGCGGCCACCCATCAAGAAGTCCGTGGAGGTCTGCTGGCCTCTGCCCGCGAAGGCGTAGTAGACGCCAATGGCCGCTGAGACGAGCAGCACGGCCACAAACACCAGATAGTCACCCACGGTGAAGCTGCCCAGCGCGCGCTGCACTCCCATGGCGAGGTGACCTGCTGAGCCCTGCACTCCGACGCGTCCAGATCAGGGGGCCCGCGCCCTCACAGGTGGCCTGCAGCTGCGGGTCCCCGCGAGGTAGCGGCGGAACAACTACAGGCACTCTGAGACTTCAAAGCCTGGGAGTTCTAGCGTAGCCCTATGCGCGCCCCGGCGCTCACCAAGTGCCGGACCGGAGCGCCGCGGCTCTGGAGCACTTGGGCAGGTGTTGCCTGAGGAGCCTCCAGCGCAGCAGCCGAGCCTCCGGGGAGCGCCCCGTGGATTTTATCCAGTGACCCCTCCCCAGGGGGAGCAGCATTTAAAGAAGCTGGGTGGGTCGAAGGGCAGCTGTCACGCCTGGGAGGGAAGCTCTTCAGTTCAACAGTCCAGGTCCTCACGGGCAGATATGCCCGGAACATTCGGGTTGTCTCCTTCAACAGGTTAATGGGTGAGCTGAGATCATAGTCCTTACACGGAAGCGATTACAGGACAGGTAGGAGGCTGGCTTTTTCCATGACCCACAGCCATATGGCCCAGAGCAGACCGTAGCTGCTGTGCTTTTGATAACAACAGCCATGTAGGTTCCCCATTAACTGGTAGCCCGTACCATCATCTTTGAGATAGGAATTAGCTCCCTTTTTCAACTGAGGAATATAAACTTGACAAGTTTTGTTTTTTTCCTCTAGAGGCAAGTGGCTTCCTAATGTCCTCAGACCCAGAGCATAAATGACTCCTCTGCTTCTCCTGGCCCAGAAGAAAGGCCCAGACCGATGCTGACCTAGGAGATGAAGGCCACGTACCATCCCCTGGATAAGAAAGAAGACATCCAGTTCTGGGAGGGGTGGAAGGATCCTGAACAGGTCCACTGCCTCCTGCGTGTCCTCCTCTTCCTTACTATGGAAGATCCTTGCCTACCTGTGCCCGGGGATTCAAGGCCAATAGACCCTTCCTCTCCTCAGAGTAAGCTTTGAATAAATTCATTCTTTTCTTTTCATCAAAATATATGGCCTCCTTTGATTTGATCAATGGTGACAATAAGACACTGAGCATGTGAACCTGGACAGCAGGTGACAGTTTGGCCAAGCACTAAGAGACAGAAGCCCCTGCTCTCAAGAGCTCTGCATCCTAATAGTCATTTGTGGAGAGGGATTGACTGCTTAAGGTTAGCCAAACCGATGGTGAGGACTCCAGGGTCACCCTAACAGCTGCTAGGGACACTTCTGTACCTGGGCATGCCCCTCCGCCCCTGCTAGTGGCATCAGCTGCCTGCTGCCTGTGAATTTTTTTTTTCCTGGTACCAGGAATTGAACTCAGGGCCTTGTGTTTGTAAGGCAGGTATTTGTTCCACTGAGCTATACCCCTGGCCCCCTGTGAACACTTTTGTTTCTAGAAGGAAAAGGTGCTTTGGGGAGCTGACAGTCTGTCCTGGTTTCCTGCTAGAAGGTGTGCTCCAGGAATCCTAGGCTTCTCTTAGGTTACTTGTCAGTGTCATTTGGGTTAAGTGAGGACATTTGCTGGCTGGGACCATTTTGGACCTATTGACTGTCATGGTGGGGGGCACTGACTAGTGTGCAAAAGAGATTTGAAAGTAGGAAAAAAATATTTGCTTAGGAACACTCATTTGCTTTGGTCTGCTTTCATTTTTTTGTTGTTGTTTGTTTGTTTTGTTTTGTTTTTTCCCTCTTCACAAAACTGACTTTGTCCTGGGATGAACAATACGCTTCCAGTACCATGTGGAATTACCTGAGCCATTTGGGGCTTCCGCTGTCTTAAGGCTTCTTTGTGGGCCACTATGGCGTTCAAGGTTCTCAAACAGTTTGTTGACCCAGGGGGAAAAAAACAAAAAGAGTAGATTAAGAGAGCTTAAAAGGCTGGATACACCTCCGGTGTTTGAGGAGCTCTGCTGTCAACTGCCAGAAATAAAAGCATTTGTGCTGCCTGGCAAGTCCCTAGCGAGGTGTTAGCGAGCTGTGAGTTTAAGGCAGTCTGAACTTTTTACAAAAGCATGATTTACTTGTGAGATAATAGGACCCTGCCTAGCTGAAAGCACACCCTGATTTCACAGCCATCCCTAGGAAGATTTTCTAGAGTCACCAGGGCCAGGATAATATCTTGCTTTCCTTGCTTTTTTTCTGGAACAGTGACATGGGCAAGTGGGAGCATTCCCATGGTAATACTGGCCATGTAGCTCCTTAGCTAATACTGGTGAGTTCGCTGAAGTTTTAATTTCTGTTCATCTGCTTTACAGTCCTCAGTCCATCCTAAGCCAGTTGCGTTTCAAAGTATTTTTCAAAATTTGTGTTTCCTGGAAGTTCATTTTTGTCTCCTTCTATCTCCATTTCCTTCCAACTAGAAAAATGGAGAAATTTGAATCTGTGTTTTCCTCCCTGGGGAGTATTGTTC
The DNA here is from genome assembly GCA_004027025.1 of Myocastor coypus. Classification (NCBI taxonomy): domain Eukaryota; kingdom Metazoa; phylum Chordata; class Mammalia; order Rodentia; family Myocastoridae; genus Myocastor; species Myocastor coypus. The sequence continues at coordinate 3,573 of PVJA010037489.1, read as the reverse complement.
CTAAACTGGCTTATTTTTTCCGTACCAGAGACCTTGAGCCATAGAGCCCCAGGATAAGATCTGTAAACCTCTGACCTGCTATGTCTAAATTTTAACACAGTGAAAAATGTCTTTAAAACCTGGGGCAAGGGTTTTAACATCTACTGGGATGTGTAAGAAGGCAGGAAACAAATCCTCAAGAAATTCAAACTCAGATGAACAGGGCAGGCAATCCCCTTTGAGATATATTTCTCACCTTACTACAACTAGAAATCCTACCTTCACATGTGCTAACTAGGATTAAGTATTTGCATAGGATGGCAGAAACAGAAACCACCCCAATAATGTAACTTTTAAAAAGTGCATAAATGAAAAAAGTGCATAAATTATAAATTTGAAGTCTTTTATTTCATTTGTGTTGGTACACATGTGTATATTAAATATATTTACTTATTTATTTATTTTTTGCAGTACCAAGGATTGAACTCAGGCACCTGTGCCTGCCAGGCAAGCACTTATTCTACAGAACTATCTCCCTGGCCCTTGTAATATTAAATATAATGTTTATCTGAATACATGTGTCTACATATTATTTAAATGGTACCAGATTAAAAATGACAGCTTTCAGTAATCAAGAAAGCATCTTTGGGCATGGTAGTGCATGCCTGAAACCCCTGCACAGAATTGCCACGAGTTAGAGGCCAGCCTGGGCAACATAGTGAGTTCAAGGCCAGGAGCCAACTAAATAAGGAGGCTCTGTCTCAGAAAAACAAAAAATTAAGAAAGCATAAACCCACACATCTTTTTGCTCACATAACTTCAGAAAACATTTTGAAAGCTGTAACAAATGTGTCCTCGAAAGTGCTAGCACAAATTTTGCCTGTGTTAGCTGATCAGAATTACATTTTACATGTTTGACTTTTAGAAGCATATTTTACTAAGGCTTAAAAAAAAGTTCAGATTGCCTTAAACTCACAGCAATCCTCCTGCCTCAGTTTCCTGAGTGTTGGGACTATAGGCATGAACTACCATGCCCAGCAAGAATGTTAGAACCTTAAAGACTCTTGGAAACCAGAGTTGGTAAGCATTGAGCTAATGTGGCACCTATTAATGTAACACTGGCTGGAATTCCTTTATTTAAAAGCTTAAATTGTTTAGTTTCTCTGAACATTATGCATAAAGGCTGCTTCTAGTGTTAGTGAAAATTGTCCTAAGAAGCACCATTTTGTTAGATATTGCTTAAAAGACATATAGTCTATAGCAAAAAAAAAAAAAAAAAAAAAGGCTTTTAAATTTCTGACTGTCAGAAGAAAATTCAAATCTTGTTTTTACTGAGTAGCAGGACAAGGTCCCAGTCTTCCTATTTCCCATCCCTACGATGTCTCTGTGTCACAACTACATCAATTTCAGGACATGTTCAATCCCAAATATCCTCAGGACTGTTTTCTTAAACAATTGTCCTTTCTAGTGACTGGCAGCTTCTTCTCAGTAATTCTACTCAGTAGATGCTGGGCTAGGTGACCCAGTGTGGTTTATTAGAGTAAAGAAGTGGGAGGAATTAGAAGTTTCTGCTTATGAGACGTCATCTAATGAAAGTCCATCTGACAGGTTTCCCACTATGCCTGTGAGAAGCAATAGACGCCATTGTCTTGAGTATCAACTTGTAGCAGGTAAACATCGTCTAGCCATGCTGCTCTTCTTCCTAATTTTCTGGAAGAGCTGAGTCCACATGTAATGGGAAATCACTTCTACAACTCTCTGGGCAGCACTGCCCAAGAAGTTTGTAGCCTGGACCTGGTAAAGGGAAAGGGAGGCTGTGGCTGGAGCTCCACAGCTTGCTGCTACTTCCTGCCTGCCCTGCTATATGACCTGTATCTTCTCTGGGGTACCCTTCCCCCAGGCCACCCTGCTGACTGCACACTGAAACTTCTACAAGCCATGAGCTGAAATAAAACCTGTCTTCCTTTAACTTTGGGTGCTGGGTATTTTTGTCTCACCGCTGAAAGTGGTAACCAAGACAATTCCTATGACTAGCAAAGTTCTTTTTATGGTCCTGCGAGTGGATACACTCACAGGCAACCTTATCATCTGGGACAGTTTGCTTTTGGTGACATGAGATTTTGGTTAAAAGATAGTTTCTGGGCTCAGTGTAAATATTCAGGTTCCATAACCCCAGAAATCTACTCAAGGATTTTTTAAAATTATTTTATTTTAATTTTATTTTTTTTCTTGTTTTGGAACTTTTGCTTGTTTGTTCATTTATTTTCATGGCCGGCTCAGCCTGCCCTGAGGGCAGGGCCAGCACAGTATGTGGTGCTGGGGATCAAACCGCGGTCCCTACAGCTGCCTGCAGGCGCTCCAGACCACTGAGCCATCCTGCCAGGCCCCTCAAGGATTTTTTAAATAACATTCCGGTGCAGTACTTGTGGATGCAACTTCCCAATACTGACTACAACTTTTGAAAGTGTTTTTCCTCAACAAAAACTAAAATTTATTTTGGAGAATTAGCTTGTCAGATACTTTATACTTTCTGTACAGTGTAAAGATGTATTATTTTATAAGTATAAAAAAAATAAAGTTTTTTTTTCTTTTTTTTTTTTTTTGTGAAACCGGGGATTGAACTCAGGTCCTTGCATGTAAAGATGATTGTTAAAAGTTAGCTAAATATGTCAGTAAACATCTGAGCTACTTGTAATTAGGGGAAAATGCTAGACATTCACAAAATGTGTTCTTTGCTTCTTAAAATGTAAACATGATGTAAGTGACTAATAAATATATTTACTAGATTGTCATATATGAATAAGACTGACTGAGATCAAAAAATATCTGATCCTTTTGTAAGTTCCAGAAAAACAATTCTGGAGTGATAATGAACATCTAAAAATGAAGATCTTTATCAAATTAAATATCAAGTTTAAAAATGAGCTTTAAATCATGACTCTCAAAGTGACTGAGGGTTGCATCTGTTCATTATTTTCAGATGTGCTAAAGCTAATAATTTGTATAAGCACAACTTATTTAATATTGTAGTAACTGTTGGTTTAAGGAAAAAATCTTGTTATGTATTTGTAGCTGTTTATCTTGCTATTAAGGGCTAATAGCTAAGACTTAGCTGCCTTGTTGATGGGCTTACTTATGCAGCCTCATGATAATAATTTTAAGGAATGCTAAAATGTTCACTTCTCCTGTAACGAGCTATTATTTTACTATCTAGCCTTTGTTTAAATTTACTACTTAACATTGTGTTCTTCAAATTATTTTTACAGAAAAACCAAGTATTCAGAAACAAAGCAGTTGGGTTTTCCCACCTCAATTATGTTATACATTTCTTCTAGATGTACAGGGCTTACATTTATATATGACACAGTTTTGGATATTCATATGAGTCAGTAATTTGATTTTTTTTTCAATTCTTTCATTGTTTAAATTTAACAATGGTTATATTACATATTTTCATCATCGGATCAGTTTAGATTAATACATATAGGTATATAAGATTGATCAAACAACTAAACATTAACCTTTCTAAATCCACATTACTTTTTTTTTTCTTTTCCCCCTTTTTTTCTTTGAAAGTTGACATATTGCATATTG